>NW_021028202.1:138955-252338 GCF_004153795.1 Camellia sinensis
ACTGTTGTACCCTCAGTTATTAATAAAAATACATCTTCTTCTTACTTGCTTGAGTCTTCAAATTTATGGCATGGTAGACTAGGACATGTTAATTATGGATCTTTGCGTAGATTAATTAATATGGAATGTTTACCTAAATTTGACATTGATTCAAACCATAAATGTGAAATTTGCGTTGAGGCAAAATTATCCAAAACTCCTTTTCATTCAATTGAAAGAAGTTCGGAACCACTTGAATTAATTCACAGTAACATTTGTGATTTTAAATCAATTCAAACTAGAGGTGGGAAAAAATATTTTTATCACTTTTATAGATGACTATACTAGATATAGTTATGTTTATTTAATTCGAACCAAGGATGAAGCTTTGGAAACTTTCATTCAATATAAGAATGAAGTTGAAAATCAACCTGGTAAGAAAATCAAGAAACTTAGAAGTGATAGAGGTGGTAAATATGAATCACCTTTTGGTGAATTTTGTAAAGAACATGGAATAATTCATCAAACCATCGCTCCTTACTCACCTCAGCAAAATGGAGTTGTTGAAAGGAAAAATAGGACTTTAAAAGAAATGATGAATGTCATGTTAATAAGTTCTAGATTATCTTACAACTTGTGGGGAGAAGCAATATTTTCTGCTAATTATATTTTAAATAAAGTACTCCGAAAGAAAATGAATCAAACACCTTATGAATTATGGAATGGAAGAGTATCATCCTACAAATACTTAAAAGTGTGGGGGTGTTTGTCTAAAATGGCTAGTCCTAGTCCTAAAAAGACTAAGATATGTCCTAAAACAGTTAATTGCATTTTTATTGATTATGCCAAGAATAATAGTGCATATCGGTTTTTTATTTATAAATCAGAACATACCGAAATACATGTAAATACTATTATTGAGTCTCGAAATGCATCATTCTTTGAACATGTATTTCCAAATAAGACTGGACAAGAGACTAGTACTAACAAAAGATCTTTTGATACTATTACTAGTAATGATCAAGAACAAGATCAAGAGCAAGAGATAGATCAAGATGAGGAAGAGAAACTTAGGCGTAGTAAACGTGCTAGAACCTCAAAATCTTTTGGCCCGGATTTTTTAACATTTTTGTTAGAAAATAAGCCTTTAACTTTTAAAAAGGCTATGTCCAGTCTTGAGGCTCCTTTATGGAAAGAAGCTGTCAATAGTGAAGTTGAATCCATCTTGCAAAATCACACTTGGAAATTAGTGGATTTGCCACCAAGTTATAAAGCTCTTGGGTACAAGTGGATTTTCAAAAGGAAAATGAAAGCAGATGGATCAATTGACAAATACAAGACAAGACTTGTGGTCAAAGGGTATAGACAAAAAGAAGGTGTAGATTACTTTGACACATACTCACCGGTTATGAGAATAACATCCATTAGAATGCTAATTGCTATTGCGTCTTTGTACAATCTAAAAATTCATCAAATGGATATGAAAATCGCTTTCTTAAATGGTGAGTTAGATGAAAAAATTTACATAGAACAACCAGAAGGTTTTTCTGTTCCAAGAAAAGAAAAAAAAAGTGTAAATTGGTTAAATCATTATATGGTTTAAAGCAAGTGCCAAAACAATGGTATGGAAAATTTGACAAAGCAATGATGTCAAATGGATTTAAAATTAATGAATGTGACAAATGTGTTTATATTAAAAACATAGAAAAAGGTTATGATATTGTTTGTCTTTATATGGATGATATGCTTATCATAGGTAGTAATAATGATATGGTTAAAACTACTAAGAAAATATTGAATAAACATTTTGACATGAAAGACATGGGCATTGCTGATGTAATTCTTGGTATGAAAATTACCAAAACATCAGAAGGATATGCTTTGTCACAATCTCATTACATTAAGAAAATACTTGACAAATTTAGCAAAGATGATGACCATCTTGCTAGAACACCTGTAGATGTTCATTTGTTTCTTTTTATTTCTAAGAATGTATAAGAAAGTATTTCTCAATTAGAGTATGTCCAAATTATTGAAAACTTAATGTACTTGATGAACTGCACTCGCCCGGATATAGCTTATGCAGTAAGTAAATTAAGTAGATATACGAGTAACCTAGGAGTAGAACACTGGAAAGCAATTATAAGAGTTCTTAGATATCTCCGATTTACTCGTGACATTGGGCTTAATTATACTAGATATCCAGCGGTACTTGAAGGATACTGTGATGTAAATTGGATATCGGATACTAGAGACTCAAAGTCTACCAGTGGGTATGTCTTTACTCTTGGTGGGGCGGCTGTATCTTGGAAATCTTCCAAACAGACTTGCATTGCTAGGTCTATTATGGAATTAGAATTTATAGCTTTAGATAAAGTTGGGGAAAAAGAAGAATGGCTTCGCCACTTCCTTGAAGATATTCCAATGTGGCCAAAACCGATGCTGCTATTTGCATACATTGTGATAATCAATTAGCAATTGGTAGAGCACAGAGTCATATGTATAACAGTAAGTCACGACACATTCGTCGTCGACATAACACCATGAGACAACTACTCTCTAATGGAATTATTTCCATTGAATATGTGAAGTCTAAAGACAACATAGAAGATCCACTAACCAAAGGGTTAGCAAGAGAGGTAGTTGAGAATTCATCGAGGGGAATGGGACTTAAGCCTATTAAATAAGAGTTACCACAGCGGCAACCCAAACTAGTTAACTGGAGATCCCAAGATCTAGGTCCAAAGGGACATCCGAGTTGTAAATGACTCAGCAAGATCACTAGGGAGTCTAACTTCTACCTATTTCTAGGATGAAATAGTGATGACTGCAGCGGTTTAGGTTAAGTAATACTTTTAATGATTCTTATATCTAGGTAAACCTAGTGGAGTATGGCAGGATACTCTTCATAAGAATCACCTATGTGAGTGTGAACTGGGTTGGTTCTATGAGATTTGTGAAGGGCTACAATTCTCTAGAGCACTCATGAAAGACCAGGTTGTTCAGGACCAAAATGAACACAATAATGAGAACTAAATTGTGTCTGGGGATATACTGTATGAGCTCTATTGTCTTGGTTTACACAAACAGCTGAGTAGTTCAAGACATCATGTTCACTGGTTAACTAGTAAATCCGATAGTGTCTCACAAGGGAAGGTTCAAAGCCAAAAGCTACCTATCCTTTGCAGAATATTTCCAATTTATGTACTCTCTGTAATTAGATCATGTTGTTACATTTTCTCTCCATCAAATTCCATTCATGTAGGGGATTGTTGGAAAATTAGTTTTATAAAGGCTTATTTTTGGTCAACTTTGAGCCCAAAATTGAGTGGGCCCCAAACGTCTTTTGGGGTGGGTTCGAAGAGGTGACGTGTTCCTTGTTGCGTGGTAAGTCATATGGTGAAGATGGTTTATCAAAATCATTTTTAAGTGAATGGGAAGCTGACGTCGTTTTTGGGTTTGTGGAATGGACAATTTAAAGAAGTAAATGTGGGTTTCTTTGAAATGGATTGTCCCACATTGAAACTTTGAGAGAGCTTGTGTATATATATAAGTTCTAGACTACAACACTTGGGTTGGGCCTCAAGGGGCACCCCCGGTTTGTAGAAGGGAGGAGTTATGGATAAAGTAAACTTTAACCCAAACCACCACCACACACACGCGCGCCGCCGCCGTTCGTCCGACCAACCGGGCGTGGGTGTGGATCGGTTCTTATATTAATTTTTTGGACAAAATTTATTTGAAATTTTTGTAAAATAAAATTCAAATTTTGTGCCAAAAATTGAATTTATTTTCTGTCCATTTCCAGTCTAAATTCCACACAGTTTCAAACTGGTTTTACAGTTATTTAACTGTCAGAAACTGCCCAGTTGAATCGGACAGATTCTTTACCATTTCAAACAGGTTCATACAGTTCGGACAGATCAACTATTCTAGCAATTATCTGTTTGAATAGTGCTTGTACCTGTTCAATTTAAATGTGCACTTGTTCACTTCAAATTAGCACCTAGATTTTTTGCCTATAAATGCAACCATGGTTTTACAGTTATTTAACTGTCAGAAATTGCCCAGTTGAATCGGATAGATTCTTTACCATTTCAAACAGGTTCATACAGTTCGGACAGATCAACTATTCTAGCAATTATCTGTTTGAATAGTGCTTGTACCTGTTCAATTTAAATGTGCACTTGTTCACTTCAAATTAGCACCTATTCGGGTCAGATTTTTTGCCTATAAATGCAACCATGTTCCAACAGTTTTGTGGGTCTAGAAAACATCCAGAATATCATATTTTGCAGTCCATTTCTTGCTTTGTTTGCATTATTCTTCATATTAGTTATTTAGAGAAAAATTCAGAGAGTAATAGAACACAAGGTTCTAGTTCGCTCGACAAATTTGTTTGGAGTGCTACTACAAATTTGTGAAGATCATTGTATCCTGGGAGATAAACGCCATTAGTCTGCAAGCACCGAAGTGGGGCGAATCTGTCTTAAGGACAGAGTGTCACACACTAGACCTGGTCTTTTATTTTTCATTCGGTTTGATAAAATAGATTCTGTAAGTTGTTTATTTTATTTTGTTTGATTTAGTTTCAATTTATTTATTTACACAGAAGATTGTTCCAACAAACAATAATGGTTATTTTGATTGAAAATAAAGAGACTATAATAAGTCATATTACTATCTATGAAAATATAATGGTGATGTCTGTCATTATTAACATGTAAACATAATTGATTTTAATGAAGATATGGAATTTATTGGATTATTAGTTATATTTGACCTGTGGAGTTTATCTTCTATGTAGAGTTCATCCTCTATGTGTTTCTTTCCATTCATAATTAAAATAACCACTATATAAATTATAATCAAGCAATACAACTTCAATTATAAAAAATAAAAATAAAAATAAAAATTACAATAGGTCATAACTAATATCAGAATGAGTCATAACTAACTATTACTTGATATATAGTCATAACTAAAATAGCAACCATAAGAAGTTATAACTAAATTATATCTAACACTATAATGTGTTATAATTAAAGACCACAAAGATCATAACTGAGTCATATGATAGACACTTTTTTTGCGGTATGTTTTTATAGAATTTCTCTACTAAAATATATCATTTCTATCTCTAACTTATCTTCTTTTTTAATTTTCCAATCTACCTATAAAATAATTACTCCCCAATATTTGTATAAAATTTAATCTCAAATCCTTTAATTTAAAATTCACATTTATTCACTGAACTCTTAATATTTAAGTTTAGTAATATTTCATTATTGTTTAGTATGAAAAAAAATTAATATTGTCATTAATTTGTGCCCCTTTTCACTGAATTCCTGGTTACGCCACTGATCACCATCGCTATCGCCTCCACTGCCGTCCCACCACCATGCCACCACCTCTACCTCCATCTTCATTTCACCACCGCCGAACATAGAAAAATATTATCGCTAAAAAATATTTTCAAGAAAAAAAATTTCGTAGCCACAATAAAATAATCATGTATCGCTCTATTAGTAAGTAATACGTGGTATGTCGAACCTAGTTGTAAAAATTTCAAGGATGGCCCATTATTCCTCCTTTTGGGCTATTTTAAAAACTCAATGTGGATGCTGTTGACCACAACCATGGCCCATGCACAAGGCCCACCATTTCATCAAAAGCTGTATAAAAAGTCAATTTTGATAGCCCTATATATATCTTCATCAATCAAAAATTTAAAAAAAAAAATTTGATATACAGGCCAACATTTTAGACCCATTTCTAAAATCTAATAATGTGTAAGTGTTATAATTTGTTGATGATAGAAAAGACATGAAAAAGAGTGTTGTCTTTAATATTTGAATGATCAAAAATGCCTTAGACCCCCAGCTGGAGGTGCTGGGGGTCGGCTCCTATTGGCCCAAATTTTTTTTTTTTTGTTTTTATTTCAGCCAACCCCAGTGCGCCACGTCACTGGGGGTTGACCCCCACTGGGGGTCTGTAGCATAACCCTTGATTGATTGCCACATCACCAGGCTTGAAAATTAGGTCTAATATTTTTTTGAATTTCCAATAGCAATGCTCAAAATTTAATTAGATGCATTTGACAACAGAACAACTTGCAGTAAAGATCCCAAATGAATTTTTGCCCTGATCTTCTTTTTCTCAATGCAAGCTAGCAGTTTGTCTTCATCGTAAAGGGGTTAAGTCCATCTGAAGATATGCCGTGCAAAAAAGGCCAGTTAATACAAAATCTAAGATAGATATAGTATTGGAAATTTTCATGACAATTTGGGTATGAGTTGTAATGGGATTTTATACACTACGTAGATGTCGCTACGCTATGTTACCTTCACGGGGTCTATTTCCAGTCATGTAAAATATTTTCTTAGGACACTTGTGATTTCAAAGTGCATTAATTTTAAATTTTTTTATAACATTAAAGGAGTTTTACATTGGTCATTGGATGTTTTTCTAGTGAAATTGGGTGAGTTTGCGCATATCTAGAGTCAAGAATTGATAAGGGATCTACTAACTGATCGATCCCTAATAAGAAATTGCTAGGAGATCAAACATCGCGGTAAGGGATTGATCTTTAGGGTGCATTAAAACACCAATTTTTTATTTCAAAAAGTAGCGAGTACTAATAAATTGTGAGATGATCAAATGTTGCGGTTCCAAAGTGTAAGGATTACTTAAGGATCGATTGCCGAAGTGGGAATAAGCCTAATTAGATTTGTTTTAGGTTTCAAATTGTCTCTTATATATATATATATAACCTAATACCTTTTCAACGTCTTGAACCTTTTACTTGAACCAACCCTAAAAGTTTGGAGTGGTTTATAATCCTTGTATCTATAAAAAAAATTTTGAATTTTGAATTTTGAAATAAATTTTAAAAAAAAACTCTCATTGTCACGGTATGTATGGAGAGAAGAGTATTGCCTTCTTCCTTCGAATTTCATTTTGTTCGGCATTTTTTGAGGCCAATGATAGTTTTTGGCACTCAATTTGACTCAAAAATTTATAAGGCAAATTACACTAACAGTCCCTGTACTTTACCTCTTGTGTCACTTTGGTTCTTGTGCAATTTGCTTAATTTTGACCCTCAATTTTTGATTTTGTATCATTTTAGTCCAATTGTTAACACCGGTTAAAATTGCTGATGGAAAACAAACACATGAGACACACATGACCCTTTTTCAAGGATAATATAGACATTTCACTACCCTTCCCTTGTTTCACTATCTTCTTCCTCTTAGACTCTCTGCACCACAATCATCCACCGCCACCGTTGCCTTCCTCCACCACCAAAATCATCCATAACCAATCCCAACATCAACACCATCCACCCAGGGTCGGCCCTAAGGTTGAGGGGGCCTAAGGCGAACTTTGAAAATGGAGGCCCCGCTTACATTGAAAAAAAAATTCATAAATAAACGATAAGTTATAACTTTTTTATTTATTTGTAGTCACAAAAAAATTTACTTGCACATATAATCGTTAAAATTATAAACAAAACAATTTAATGAAACAAAATTAGGACAAAAAAATTAGGAAAAAATTATTCAATTAAAACTGATAAAGACCTAGGTAAAAAAATTTGGGCAAAATTATTTATTCTACTAAAATCTAATAGATAAAGAAGGTTAAAAAAAAATAATAAGGCCCATATATTGTATGTATTGTTTTTCTTGGGCCCAAACATTTTTTTTTATATATATATATATTTTCATTTTAATAAATATAAACAAAAAAACTACACTTATAAATAAGTATGGGCTAAACTATACATGGACCCAATAAATATTTTGGGGCCCTTTAAATTGATCCTAAAACCAAAAAAAAAAAAAAAACATTGAGCCTATAATATTTTACCAAATTTGAAGGCCCTATTTTGAGGCCAAAATTTTGATGGCCTTAGGCCAAGGCCGGCCCTACATCCACCTTCACCACACCAAAAACCCACTTAATTTCTCTTTCACCACCTTCACACAGAGAGAGAGAGAGAGGGATAGAGAGAAATTAAGATCTTAGATCATGTTTGATTTACAAAATTAATAGTGAAGTATTAATATCTTATTAAATTAGTGTGGTATTCACTATCCAATTGGATTAATATTCATTGGATTAATAATCTCACCCCTACCCCATTACTAATAATCCTACAAATTTGTTGAATTAATTATCATTGGATTAATAATCCTAAACCAAAATGTTAAAACAAACATAGGATAATTGAGCCCACGGATTAATAATTCCAATCCCATACTCTAATCCACCCAATCAAACATGCCCTTAGTGTTTGTTGAAATGGGTGATGAGATTGAGAAGAATCTGGAAGCCAGACTAAACAATGTTATCGAAGAAGCAACCTCAACCAAACTCCCTCTACCAGCAAAAATAGTTGGCCTCGACCTCTTTACCAAGTTTCAGAAATTGAAGGAATTGCTCCAACCCACCACCACCACCACAGCAACACCACCTTCAACAGCCGTCAAACTCAGCCAAGAAAAGTTCTACAACCTCAACAATCTCTTAACCGAGTGGCACGTGCAATCAAAGAATGTAATTTCCACTTTCAAGTTTGCTTCCAACTTAGATCGAATCAACCTTCAAGACAAAGACAATGGCGTGGCTTTGAATCGGGTACAACAAAAGGAAATTCAAGGGTCTGTTGATGGAAACACCAATATGGGTTCATCAAATGATAAAATTTCTCAACAATCGACCCATGAATCGATCTCATTGGATTCCAAAATAGAGGCTTTTCGGTGGAGTGATCGATCTGTTGATGAAACCAAAGTTTATGGACTTGATGATAAAGTCAAGTCTTTGCAAACAATGATGATTATGGGTTCACTGTTATTGGTAAGAAAGAGGGAATGAGGCGAAAAGTTGTTGATGGAGGTTAGGGAAACAAGACGGTGGGAGGCTAGGTGTTGGAGAGAAAATGAGAGAGAGAGAGAGAGAGAGAGAGAGATTGGTTAGACTGAAAGGGGAAAATAATGTGGGTGACTATCATGGCTGGACTAGAAAAGGGAAACAGGTGGTGTCAGGCTTGGGATAGAAGAAGGTGTTGTTTGGTGGAGGATGGTGGTGGTGGTAGTGTTTAGCAGTGACGGTGGTGGAGTGAGATTGATGATTGGTGGTAGAGGAGGGGGGGGAAATAAAGGGTGTTGCAGAGATGGAATAGGGAAGGGTTAGGATTGAAATGTCTGTTTTGCCTCTCAAAGTTGATTATATGTTGTGCACATGACTATTTTCTGTTAATTTTTAACAGAGGTTATTAATTGGATCAAAATGAAATGAAATTAGAAATAAAATGTTAAAATCGAGCAAATTGAAAACATAAAGAATAAAGTCACACAAGAAGTAAAGTACCTGAACTATTAGTGTAATTTGCTCAAAATTATATTATTGTCCAGGAGCAAGTTCATGTGGTGTTATAGAAAGTTTATTATTGGTTGAAATAATAAAACTTAGTATTTTTGTATTGACTTTTGTAAGACAAGTCAGCAAATGACACATATATATATGGCTTGGAGAACTACATCAAAACCACCAAATAACACACTTATTTTACTGACTCTTCTGGTCTAGTCATGCTCTAGAATGACTTGCAAATCGAAACATTCACTCTGTTTGGTTTAGTTTTTAAAAGTTATTTTAAATTTTTTTATTTTTTGTGTTTTTTTATCTTTAGTAAAATTTTTTTTTTCATATTTTCATCATTTTTTTAAAAAACTTTTTAGATATATTCAATCTAAAGATTTAGTTAAAAAGTAAAATATTTCTGAAAAATCTATAAAAAAAAAAAATGTATTATTTATTGTATTTTCTGTAGTTAATAATTTTTTTAAAAAAATTCTTCACAAATGTGTTACTTCTTCTTAAGTGTATCTAAATTAAGTAAATATAAAAAGTTATTTTTTTTTTAAAAAAAAAGAGTAAAATATATAAAGAAAAAATTATTCAAGATAAAAAAATATGAAAGAAAAAATATTGAAAACAGGGTTTTTTTAAAACTAATTGAGAGTAGGGGTGGGCGCGAGTCAGTTGCGGCCACGGAATCTCCAATCCGTCATCCGTCTGCCAGATTGGCGGATTGGAGAAAATCAATCCGCATCCATCCGCTAATCCGGCAGATGTGGATTGAGCGGTTTGGCAGATGGATGCGAATCGGTTTGGCGGTTTAAAATTTTATAAATTTTCAACATAATTTAACTTGTACACTTCCTTGAAACTTTAGAATATCACAATCACTGCATGCCTCATCCACATATTACAATCACAGCATGATTCATCCACATAAAGTATTACAATCTGTGATTTTTAAAATATAATAACAATTCAAACCATGAACAGAGTAGTAGTTGAGATTGTATATCTCTATATTGTTACATCTATATATGTTTTTGAAAACAAAAGCCAACCAGCATATATCACATTTTCTATTTATTATTTTTAGAGTTAAATTTAAAAACCAAAAAATATAGATAAATAATATGTTTATTTTTTTCAATTCAAAAAATATATTCAAGTTGAAAACTTTTTTTCAACAGAATATTTAAACTTTTTTTTAATTGAAAATACAAACAAAATATTTAAACAAATTGAAAACATAAAATCTTATAAATTATTAGGGGTGCTCGCGGTTTGGCGGTTCGGTTGCGGCCAAAGGAATCTCAAGTCCGCCATCCGTCTGCCAAATTAGAGGATTAGAGAAAATTAATCCGCAACTGTCCGCTCATCATCACGCATCTGTCCAAAATGCGGCGAATTAGTTCGGTTTGGTCGATTTTGACGGATCGGTATATCCGCTGCTCACCCCTAATTGAGGGGGTCTCCGTGAATAGATTAATAGATTAATAGATGAGGGATAAAGTGATATTCATTAATAATTGAAGGGATTTGAGTGTAATTAACCCATCTTTTTTTATAGAAAAGTTATAATGCAATTATATTAAAATAAAAGTAAATAACATATGGAGAAAAAAATAAAATAAAAAACAATAGCAACAGCACCAACAATAACAACAACAAATTCAAAAAGAGCCAAAACAAAAAAACTTAACAACTACAAATAACCACCTGCAAAGACATCAAAAAGATAGTTACGATTATGAAAAAATCACCCATCATCTCATTGATATGATTTGAAAAAATAAGATCTCCTATATAAAGTTTAAACCCGTTGTCGCCGTCATTCGTACCGCTGCTACCCAACTCCGCTACTGCCGTCACTAAACTTTGATCATCGTTGAAAGTCAGAATTGAAGAAGAAGAGTAAAGAATAGAGAATTGTAAGTGTCAAAAATTTAAAAATTTATAAAAAAAAATTAGAGGAGAAACACTCACACTCTTCTTCTGAGACATAAAAAATCTAATCTACATAAAAACATTTTTAAAACTCACTAGAAATATGCTAAAAAATCACTAAAAAAAGGCCTAAAAAGAGAGGTTTCCAACCACCCGCTGCTCTGCTGGGTAGTTAAACCCAATTATTAAATGTAACATCTATTTGCCCTGTTGGTGTGACATTGACTATCTGAGAGAGTAATTAATCGGTCATGCCAACGAAAGGTCGGAAGCATTAAATAAAATGGCCTTCCAGTGACTAGGGGGACAAAAAATATTATGCACTCTATTTTGGATGTGTATCGTATGAATTTTTAATTACGACTTTTGTTGTTATTAGTTATTATTATGTTATTTATAATTAATTGTGATATTAGTTATGATATTATTTTAATTATAATTCAATAGCATTTTAGTTATTTTTTATTTGGTGTTTGACCGCGACTCTCATAAAATTAAGTTATGATATTTATGGTAATAAAACACACAAATATTATAACTTGCTTATCTAAGGGTGTGAAGAATAGCATTTATCACAGAGAAAAGTTAGGGATCGTGAAATTTTTTTCATGAAAATGATCATGAAAGATGTATGATCTTTAGATTACATTGATTAGTGTATGATGTATTATTCTAAGTATAATCCAAAGGTCACAAAACTTTCATAATTATTTTTATAAAAGGTTTTTCATAATACCTACCATTACTGTTTTCCAAATTCATATAAAGTTTTGTTGTTTGTCCATGTCTCATTGTATTCTTTATTTTGAAGACGTTTGAAATTGTGCACACATTTAAGCTAGGTCTGGCAAATGTTTAAAAGCTGCAGTAAAATAAAAAATAAAAAATTTAAAAAAATGAAAAATTGCCTAAATTTTTTTGTGTGCCAAACAGGACCTTAGTTTGATGCAAAGCTAATAATGCTGTTTTGTTGGAGGAATTTTTGTTATGACTGAACAATTGGTATGCAGAAGTAGATCTCACAAACAAACTGATGAGAATTTCATCAACTAGTCAGTCAAAGGAGAGGATATCAACACTGATGGCAATTACAATAAGATGTGCACTAGATTTAGAAGCATTATTTAGTGTTTCCAGATATGAATGAACCACAAAATTGGTCTTAATTAAAATCCTACTATTTTCAGGGCAACCACAAACTTTTAATGAGTATTTTCTTAATATGATCGGCCAAAAATTATTAGCCTAGTTTTGGGAGAGGAAACATATGGTTGATCTGATCTTCCCACTTATGTAGTAGCAGTAGAAAGAGATTTTAAAACCATACTCACACACTCTTGTTTCTTCATAATGAGACTCTAATTGCTTCTTATCCACCAAATCAGTGCATATGTTTTAAGTTGCAGTCATACACTCATACCCATGGACATAACAATAAAATAAAGATAGCAATAACAGCAATATATATATATTTGAAAAACAAGAATGAGATGAAGAATAACAAGGAACTCCACCACAAATTTCAGTCATCAACCACATCAAAAACCCGAAAAGCAGAGGGAAGGTTGCAGTTGAAGAACTGTGTCGTTTAATCACAGGGAGTTTAAGATTGGCCAGAGATCCTTTGTCTCCAAATCACCTGTCCATTTGTTCCAATAAAGTGTCAACTACAAGATTATGTGAAAATCTCAGTACATAATCCTGTGAGTGAGATTTCATATTGGGACAGAGAAATTTAGAGACAGAACATCCCGTGAGCGGGTGCCCTAAAAGTAAAACATAATTACAATGTTGGGTCATCACCAAACACAAAAAAGCCCCTCCTACACTAGAAAAATTGGATGGCAATTGAAGTAGAAAAATTCTACGTGCACACAATCCGATCGCAGAACCAGACACAACCATAACAACGAGAAAGTTATGTGCAGTTGTGTGATCGGATTTTGTGCACATAGAAGAACTGATTGAAATGGATTATTTGTCCATTTCAGGAACTTCAGGGCTCTCCATGATACTCTCTAGGGAAGGTTTCCACCCTTCAACTTTCCCTCTCCCTCTCTCTATCTCTTCCAACACATCTTCTAGCCTCTTATTCCCTCTTCTCTCATCCTTGAGCTGAAACACCAGCCACTCCAACTCCTCCTTTGTCAACACTATCTTAATCCTCACAGCACTTGTCTCAAGACCACCATCATCCTTGACAAACCCACCTCCATTTTCTTCATTTTCTTGCTTCTCATGCTCTCTCATCTCCACTTCTTGGCTATCTCTGCATGTTTCCATGAAATTTCCCATGATGTATGATCACCTTGTGATTTGGTGCTCCTTTGAACTACTTGTTGGATCCAGAGATCAAGTTAATAATTTACTAGTTGTTGGATAGAGATATTTATCAACTAGTGCATGTGAGGGTGGGTGTAAGGGTATTTATAGGTGTTAAATGCTCTCAAGGGTATTTGTAAGTGTTGAAATTTTTTGTGTGTTTTTTGTGAATTTTTTTTTGTTAGGGTTTCATGATGGCACACCCTTTTCAAAGAAGTGTATAATAGAATTTCCTATAAATACATAACCCTACTTATTTTTATACACGTGTTTCATATTTGTTACTAGACGGAATGTCTAGCAATACACTTTTGTTTACAAATCACAACAAATTTTATAATTATTTCTAAACCTGACCCATTTTTATACATCAAAAAAATAAAAATTTTAGTGTTATTAATATAAAATATATTTATATTTGATTTGTTGGATAGTCTTTTTTTTTTAAAATTTTTTTTTATTTGATGCCGGTTAGATATAACTATAGTATAAAATTGAAAGTTTTAAAAAATTTGAGGCTTTCGAAAATTTTGAAACCTAAAGCACTTGCTTTAGCTGCTTCATGCTTGGGCCGGCACTCTCCTTCACTTTTTTGGGCACACTTTGAAGAAGGACAATGTTAAATTCTATTGATTAATTTGTACCAGGCTGGCCCTGAGACTTTAACAAAATTTAAGCACTATTAATTAATTTTAATTCTCATAATATTTGTAAGTTAAAAAAATAAAGATACACTTAAATTAATATAAACTTACAATCTAAATTAATGAGTACTTATAAATTATGTAAGTTCAATTAGTAATTTTAATGTAAAAATATAAAAAGAGTAATATTTAAATGATATTCTACTATAATTAGTTTAGTTTTTATTTGGTATTATAATTATAAATTTTATTTAATTTTTTTTTAGATTGGGTATTTTTTGTTGTTGTATATTGATTTTTGTTGAATTATAAAGCAACAAGACAATATTTTTAAAAAATTTGTAATAATTTTTCATATCTTGATTTATGCAAGTAAATTCAATATATAATTTAGTGACTATATATAAGCATAATTAATGTGGATATTACTATTATATATATATATATATAAATACTTATCATCCTACCCATATATATATATATATATAATTAGAGAAATGTTTGGACCCCTTTTTTGGAGGGTTTCATGACTCCCAATTTGATCTTGGCCCTTGATATTTGTGTGGGATCCACTCTGTATGTATGGGTCTTACATTATGAGTGGTTAGGATGAGAGTAAGGGTTGTGGGGGTCATATATGTGTGGGGTCTCTATCACAATTGATATAATTATTTATAGTGGCCCAATGTCAAAGAGTTTTTCAACCAATTAACTCAGTTGGTCATTTCTATACGGTTTTAATTGAGAGATAATAGTGTCAATCATTGTCAAAAATAAAAATAAATTATTTATTCTCATCGTGGGGTAGAATTAGAGGTGTAAAAATGATCCGCAGCATGTGAAAAGCCCGAAATCCACTCACAACCCATGGTGGGCCGGGCCCAAGTCCAGTTTGGAACCCTAGACTTGGGCCTGAGCTATCATTTTGAAATCCAGCCCAGCCCATGAGCTCAACCCGTCTGGCTCGACCCATCGGCCCTCTCAAGGCCTACTCAAAACCCGGCCCGCCTAAGACCCAATGCCATTTTTAGTGAAAAAAATATAAAAAAATGTTTAGACCAGCCCAGGCTCGGTCCACGTCTGAGCCCAGGCCTGCCAACCAGGATGCCGAAGGCCCAAATACCCCATGCACTTGGGTCTGGGCCTAATTTTTTGGCCCGTTGGCCGACCCGGCCTGGCCCGAATTTTAGCAAGAGCCTGGACTCAAATGGGCCTGGCCAAATTTACACCCCCCTAAGTAGAAGATGCTAGACACACATAAACAGAACACAAAACTTGATAGTCTTTCGTCGTCGATTCTTTATCTCTTTTATGTGTGCATAGCGGTGCTACTAAAATTTGTTTCAAAATTTGCAATATAGTTTATAGTAATTATCTATTATGAATTAACTCTTTCTAATAAGGATCGATGAGATATGAAATAACAAATAAAAAAGATAAAACGAATTGAAAAAATCACACAATCACAAAAACATAATAATTTGTATTGCTCATTTCAAAATATGATTAAATTTACGATTGTTGTAATCTTCACTGTGATTAAAAAACAGTACAAATCTTAACAATACAAAAGACACCCCTTCATCGTTTTATAAACATATAATTAAGACAATACAAAAATAACAAAAAATTACTAAAATATTCAAAATTCGGGAGAGAACCCCCATTGTATCCAAGCTCAGTAAATCATACTTACCGAGTCCACAAAACCCAACATTATCTTTTTCTTCAAACATGAAACATAATTAGCTTGCTTGGTTGTGTTTTTTCAAAAATACTTTTCAAAAAATTCTACTTTCTTATTTTTCGTATTTTTTTGTTTTTACTAAATTTTTTTAATATTTTAAGCAATTTTTTTTTTTACTTTTTAGACATACCTAACATAAATATACCTAAAAAGTAAAAAAATTATGAAAAAAACCTTTTAAAAATTCACTAAATACCAAAAATATAAAAAAAAATGAGAATTCAGTATATTTTTTGTATTTTTATGTATTTATTAAATTTTTAAAATATTTTTTCACAAATTTTTTACTTTTTAAATACATCTAAGTAAGATGTATCTAAAAAGTAAAAAAAATATTTAAAATTTTAAAAATATTCACTAAAAACAAAAAAAAAAAACAAAAATCAAAAAATTAAATTTTTAAAAACTTAATTCAAAAAACTTAACAAAATCTTTTTTGATTGCCTTTAAACTCCATCAGTTGGCGCAAACACCTCATCAGTTGGCGCAAACACCTAAGTTATTAAAATAAAATAAAAATTAAAGTTAAAAATTTAAAAAAAAAAAAAAAAAAAAAACACTATTTCAAAAAAACAGTATTTCAGATCTGCAAACAGTCCAACATCTAACTACTAAGATTGTTTAAAGATCGCAAGCGTATTAGAAAACAAAAGTTTTACTTAAAATAGCGGATGAAAACTATGTGGGGACAACGCAATTTGTTTTCAAGTTCAATCAAGACAAGTATAGCATGGCCTAAACCATGACATCAATAGGCACGTCTGTCCTTGGTGGTTGATTTTGTCACCACGTACATAGAAAAATCAATTATATGCCCTCAAGCTCGAGTTATAGATTTTGTTTTAATTTTTTTTTTAATTATATCTCCTATCATATTTAGTTATGAATTTTTTTAAATTATGATTCTAAAAATTAAAATTATGACTAGTATTTCAGATGTGTTCATTTCTAAATGTAAAAAATAAATTATACGTTGAGTAAAACACAAGAGGTAATGTCTTTAAGTTCCAAAAAACTGTTGAAAATGGGTGTAGTTTATAATGAGGTTACTTACAAGAGTATTTTATGGCACCGTTTGGGAAGGGATTTTGTGAGTTTTTTTAGTTATTTTAGTCACAAAAGACAAAATAGGCTATTTTAGCCACAACAAACAAAACATCACATCCAACTCATAATCATTACACTTTTCTCTCACAAAAAAAGTCAAAAAAGTCAAAAAGCCAAAAAACCCTTTCCAAACCAAGCTTTTTAGCCCAGGCTAAAATAGTCAAAAAAACCAAAAAGCCAATCCACTTCTATGTATGGTTATGTGTTCCAAACACATTTCGACCCATTCATTTGAGTGTGTGATGTTTGTTTTGAGTTTTCAAATTATAATTTTACACATACTTTTGAAAACTCCTTTCCAAGCAAGAGAAATTTGGCTAATCCGGTCATCTTCTCGGACGTCCCCCCCGGACGTCCGGCCAGTTGATTGAAACAGTGTTCCCTTTTTTTCTTTTCTTGGACACTTGTTATTTTTATATTGTAAATAAAAAATATTTTCAAAATTTTTTAAAGGGATTTTTATTGATAAATCTCATTTATAAGTGTTTTAACCCAAAAAGTTTATGAATGAATTTTTTAACCCATTTAGTCCCATGTATGTATAGTTTTATTCTATAAAGTCATTTTTCTTGATTTACACTATTTTCTTGGACACTTATGCCCTTATATTTAATTTTGATACCCTTATAAATATTTTTTAACGGTTAGCAATTTTATGATGTGAACATTCATATTTTAAAATTCACATTGGTAGGAATGTAAAATTGGCTTGTGGGCGGCCCGAAACCCACCCGCGAGCCGAGGCGGGCCCGACCCGTTGACAATGTGAATATTCACATTGACATGTTAACATTCACATTAATAGGAGTGTAAAATTGGCCCACGTCCCGTGGTGGCGCGAAACCTACTCGCGGCCCGGGGCGGGCCCGGTCCGACCCGTTGACAATGTGAATATTCACATTGACATGCTAATATTCACATTAATAAGAGTATAAAATTGGCCCGCGGCCAAAAGCCCACCTGCCGCCCAGGGCGGGCCCCGCCCCACCCGTTGACAATGTGAATATTCACATTGACATGTTAACATTCACATTGATAGGAATGTAAAATTAGCCTGCGCCTCGTGGCTGCCCGAAACCCGTGGACGGCCCTGGGTGGGCCCGGCCTGACCTATTGACAATGTGAATATTCACATTGACATGTTAACATTCACATTGATAAGAGTATAAAATTGGCCAGCAGCCTAGGGCGGGTCCGACCCGGCTCGTTGACAATGTGAATATTCACATTGACATGTTAACATTCACATTGATAAGAGTGTAAAATTGGCCCGCAGCCTGACCGCAGCCCGAGACGGGCTTGGCCCGACGTGTGACAATGTGAATATTCACATTGACATGTTAACATTAACATTGATAGGAGTGTAAAATTTGCCCGTTGCCCAAAGCTTGCCCGAGGCCCGGGGTAGGCCCGGTCCGGCCCGTTGACAATGTGAATATTCACATTGACATGTTAAAATGCACATTGATAGGAATGTAGAATTGGCCTGCGGCCAGTGGGCTGCCCGAAGCCCGCCTACGGCCCGGGCAGGCTCATTTCGGTCCGAGCCCGAGCATGTCCGAGACCCTAGGTTAGGGCCTAGGTCTTCACTTTGAAGCCCGGCCCCACCCATCGACCCGCTTAAGGCCCATTCAAGGCTCGGTCCGACGCCTAGCTCGCGCCGAGGCGCAATGTATTTTTTTGTGGAAAATAATAAAATTTTGGTAGAAAAAATTAAAAAGAATTAAGAAAAAATGGCTAGGCCCGCCCAACCCCAACCTAAGCTCGAGGCTAGGCCCAGGCCCACCGGCCCAACCTGAGGCTCGATCCATCGGCCCGTCTAAAGCTCGAATACCTTTGCGCCAAGGCTAGGGCCTAGGCCTAATTTTTTGGCCCGCGGGCCGGCCCAACCCGGCCCGGGAAAGGCTCATTTGGGCCCAGGCTCAAGCCTAGTCCGAGACCCTAGGCTAGGGCCTGAGCTATCATTTTGAAGCCCGGCCCTGCCCATCGGCCCGGTTAAGGCCCATTCAAGACTCGATCCGAGGCCCGGCCCGCGCCGAGGCCTAGTGTCTTTTTTTGTAAAAAATAATAAAATTTTGGTAGAAAAAATTAAAAAGAATTAAAAAAAATGGCTAGACCCGCCCCGGGCCGCCCACGGGCCGTGGACAAGTTTCGGGCAGCCATGAGGCACGAGCTAATTTTACACTCCTATCAATGTGAATATTAACATGTCAATGTGAATATTCACATTGTCAACAGGCCGGGCCGGACCCGCCCTAAGCCACTGGCCAATTTTATACTCTTATCAATGTGAATGTTAACATGTCAATGTGAATATTCACATTGTCAACAAGCGGGACCGGGCCCGCGTCCGGGCCGTCCATGGGCCGTGGGTGGGTTTCAGGCAGCCACGAGGCGCGGGCTAATTTTACACTCCTATCAATGTGAATGTTAACATGTCAATAAGAATATTCACATTGTCAACGGCCCAGGCTGTGGACGGGCTTTTGGCCGTCTATGGGCCGCGGGCCAATGTTATACTCTTATCAATATGAATGTTAACATGTCAATGTGAATATTCACATTGTCAACGGGCCGGACCGGGCCCGCCCCGGGCCGCTCATGGACTGCGAGCGGGTTTCGCGCCGCCACGGGACGCGGGCCAATTTTACACTCATATTAATGTGAATGTTAACATGTCAATGTGAATATTCACATTGTCAATAGGCCAGGCCTGCTCCGGCCTGACTCGAATTTTTCCTGGCACCCACGAGGATCAACTTGGGTCGGGCCTCTACACATTGACGATATGAACATTCACATTGACGGTGTGAACATTCACATTAAGGGTATTTTGGTAATTATGTCACCCATAGGACTTATTGAAACATAAGAAGATAATGTGAACTAAATGGAAATAAGTAGATGAAAAGGGTATTTTGGTCTTCTTATCTCAAATAGGACCTAATGGAATAGCAAAAAAGAATATAGGTTGGATGGAATAAAACTCTTAGAAAGTGGGTTTATCAAAAAAGTTCCATTTTTTAAATTTTTATATGAGTTTTGAATAGAATTTTGGATTGTTTATTTAGTTATGAATTGTGAATTTTTTAATCAAATAACTTTTCTAATTTCAAAAACTCAAAACTCCCTCCAAAACTCAATTCAAAACTCATAACCAAACAAAATTTTCACACTCAAATCATAATTTCAAAACTCACAAACTCAAAATATAACTCTATTCTCAAATTATATTTAGAAAACGCTACCTTAATTTTTTCGCTTGAGTCGTAAATGGTATAAAAGTTGCGTTTTAATCTACAAACCACAATCTAAAAATTCATTAACAACCTCAAAAATATAATCATGACCTAGAAAACAATGGTAGTACCAAAATTTTTTTTTCTAGTTTTAAAATTTTTTTTTAAATTATGACTAATTTTACAATTTTATTTTTTAGTTAGATTTCATATAATATATTTAATGATCAAAAAGTAAACAGAAGATAACAAAAGGTTGGTTTTTGGTCTTGTTTACTTGATTCATTTTGTTTTTGTTATATTTTTCTTAGAATATCCCAGGAAGTTGCAATTTGTAACTCATTAGAGCTGATTTTTTCATTTTTACTTGCATCTTAAGTTCCTAAGACTTGAATATTTTGATGACAGGACCTCATCCATGTAATTCTCAATGGATCTCAGTTTTTCAGAGGTATTTAATTTTACTCTTTAATGTTTTTGCTCACTTTTAAATTTCAATTGGTGTAATCAACTGCATATGTCAATCCTTTGCATACACTTAAATCATATATCACCATTCGATTGCACTAAATGGCCACCATATGTTTGCTCAAGGTCTTGCATAACAATTTCTATTCATTCACTTTTTTTTAGTGGATTTATTAGTCTTGTTGGTTTAGACTGCCAGTATCCTCTGTATATGCAATTTATTTTACTTATGTTCTTAGTAAGAATTGTTCTTCATTTTTTAAAACTATTATCCAGTTTAGGTATTAAAGTTTATTACCGTTGTTTTTAATTGGCTGCGTCGTATATATGAAGAGCATAGGACTTATTGAAATATAAGAAAATAATGTGAACTAAATGGAACATAAGTAGATGAAAAGGGTATTTTGGTCTTCTTATCTCAAATAGGACCTAATGAAATAGTCAAAAAGAATATGGGTTGGATGGAATAAAGCTCTTAGAAAGTGAGTTTATCAAAAAAGTTTCATTTTTTAAATTTTTATATGGGTTTTGAATAGAATTTTGGATTGTTTATTTAGTTATGAGTTGTGAATTTTTGAATCAAATAACTTTTCTAATTTCAAAAACAAAACTCCCTCCAAAACTCATTTCAAAACTCAGAACCAAACAAAATTTTCACACTCAAATCATAATTTCAAAACTCACAAACTCAAAATATAACTCTATTCTCAAATTATATTTAGAAAACGCAACCTTAATTTTTTCGCTTGAGCCGTAAATGGTATAGAAGTTGCGTTTTAATCTACAAACCACAATCTAAAAATTCATTAACAACCTCAAAAATATAATCATGACCTAGAAAACAATGGTTGTACCAATTTTTTTTTTCTAGTTTTAATTTTTTTTAAAAAAATTATGACTAATTTTACAATTTTATTTTTTAGTTAGATTTCATATAATATATTTAATGATCAAAAAGTAAACAGAAGATAACAAAAGGCTGTTTAGATTTGGAAAGTTAAAAGTAAAAATTTTAGTGTAGAGAAAAATAAAAATAAATAAATAATAAATAAATAAATCCAGAAATTTTGGCATAATTTATTCACAAAAATTTTAATTATTTATTTATAAAACTAAATATAAAAGCCTAGTTTGAAATTAGGATCTTTTTTGATAAATTTTCTTTCTAAGTGTTTTATTCTATCTAACTCATATTCTTTTTTAGTATTCCATTAAGTTCTATTTAATTTAATATAACCAAATCATCCTTTCTAATTTTTTGCACATAATATTATTTCACTACAATATGTAAATTAGAGTTTCTAAGTCCTACCAAATATAGATTTTGAGACCTTAGCACAATAAAATAATACCACAAATGCGAATGAAATTGATTAAAAAGAAAAACGTGAATAGTGGTAACTACCAAAATAGAGGTAGCAACAAAAAAGAAATGTGTATATAATTTTTTTATATAATATATATCAACAATAGACATAATGGTATAATAGTCTAACAAACAATATAAATTAGGAAAAAAAGGATTTCATGGAATAAAAGTATAAATACATGCAACTAATTAGGTTATAATTTTCCTTGGCGGACTTGTTGGGTTAGAACACCTCCAAATGAGATTTATCAATAAATTTTTTTTTTTTGTTGATAAATTCTCTTTCTAAGTGTTTTATTTCATTTAACCCATATTCTTTTTTAGTATTTCATTAAGTCCAATTTAATATAATATGACCAAATCATCATTTCTAATTTTTTGCACATGTTTCTATTTTGAAATTAATACATAATAATAGTCCCTCATTTTATGGATAAAATATTTCCCTCATTCTGAAGAGAAAATATTTCTCTTATTCTATGGATAAAATATCTCATTTATTCTAAGGATAAAATCTCTCATGCATTCTATGGAGAAAATATTAAATTATGAATTTTGAACTTTTTTATAATTTGAAAATTCTAAAAATAACGCAATAAAAAATCTGAATGAAAATCAAAATACAATGTGAATGTTTACAGTAAACAATAAACATACAACTAACTTTTGAAAAAATAATATTTATACCAAAATATAATGTGAATGTTCACAATAAACAACAAACATACAATTAACCTTCGAAAAATAAAATGCATACCAAAATACAATGTGAATGTTTATAATTATAATTAACATATAACTAGTCTTAAAAAAATAACTCATACCAATATAAACATTTATGTTGCAATGTAAAAACATAAAACAAAATTAAAAAATGTAAAAATTGACTATTTTAATTGTTCAACGGTAATAAAATTGATTGTTCAACTAATAAGTAGTAACAAAAACAACAAACATACAATTAACTTTCAAAAAAATAAAACTTATACCAAAATACAATGTAAATATTTACAATTTACAATTAATATATAACTAGTTTTTTTTTTTAAAAAAAAGAAACTCATACAAATGTAAACGTTGACACTGTAACGTGAAAATATAAAATAAAATTAAAAAAAAGTGAAACGACTATTTCGATTGTTCAATAGTAATAAAAATGATTATCCAACTAATAAGCATAGTAAGAAAAAAAAACAAAATACAACTAACTTTCGAAATAATTTCAAAAAAAACTCATACCAAATGCAATCTAAATGTTTACAATTTACAATTGACATACAACTAACCTTAGAAAAACTAAATTCATACCAACGTAAACATTCACACTGCAACATGAAACAAAATTGAAAGAAAAAAAAAAGAAGAGACTAATTCAATTGTTTAATGATAACAAAAAATGATTATTTAAATAACAAGTATAGTAACAAATAACTAATGATATGTGAGCATTTACATCCTGCAAAATATATAATTATGTCCATATCTATATTCCAACACTTATTTCTCAGACTTTCAAATAATGCGAAATGTGAACATTTGCACTGATTGACAAAAAAATAAAAACAATGACAACAATAGAATTAAAAATCCAAAAAAAAAAAACAAACCTCAATCACTCTAAAACCAATATATATATATATATATATATCACATCCTCATCTTTATCATTATCACTATCATTAACAATCTACGTAATTTCACCATTCTACCAATCTAAATCAAACCAAACCCACCTTTAAATAATATGTTTGTAACAAAATTGACTGGATATAAATAGAGCTTTGACTTACAACAATGGAGAAACAAAGAGTTTTGAACTCAGAGCAATAATGGACAAATACAGAATTTCAAACACAAAGTGACAATGAAGGAATACAAAGTTTCACTGCAACAATGGAGGAACAAAATATTATTTCATTACCATGTGTAAATTAGAGTTTCTAAACCCTATCAAATATAGAGTTTCAAGATCCTAGTACAATGAAATAATATTACAAGTGTGAATGAAACTGATTAAAAAAAAAAAAACATGTAATGGTAACTACCAAATAGAGGTAGTAACAAATAGGAAATATGTACATCATTTTTCTATATAATATCTATATAATAAGACAAGAGGCGTTTTGAAAATGTATAAAATGTGTGTGAGATACATTTTGATCCAATGACTGAGATTAATCCCAAGTTTATATCAATGGTTCAGATCAATGGATCTCCCGCCCAAACAACTCCTTGCTCTATTTCCCACGTCTGTCTAAACACATCTGCTCTACACATTCTCTCTCATCCTCCTCCTCCCAAAAGCCTCTAATGCCTTACCTCTCCCTCACCAATGACATTTTCTTCTCTATGGCTTACTACCTCCTCCATCGTTAGCGCGATCAGATCCGATCCTCCACCCCTCTCTACGTCGTCACTCTCTCCGAACTCGCTGCCATCGCCTCCCTCATCGCTTCCTTCATCTACCTCCTCGGTTTTTTCGGCATTGGTTTCGTCCAATCCTTCATCACCCGTGCTTCTTACGACGCCGGCTTCATCTAGGTTTGATCGTTCTCCTTCTTCTCTGTGTTGTTTTGATATCATATCAAACGTGTTTACAAATTTCAGTAGAGCTTTCTTTTCTACATCACCATTTTTTTTGTGTTGATATCAAGTCTCTTTGCAGGTACCAAGAGTAGGAGATTCGTTGCTGCAGCACCAGCGAAGCCTGATCAACATCGAAATGGCGGTTTTTGACTCCGATTGAGTCATTTCTACGATCTTCGGTACGGTTCTGTGCTCTCTCTGTGTCTTTGTGGTGAATTTTAGGGCTTTCAAAGAATGTGTTTACAGACCATTTAGATCGGTTGATTTTAGAAAACAAAAATTTGCATTTTTTTTTTTAGTTTGTAACAGTGGTGAAATGAGAAGGCATGGATATGTAATTCTCATGTTGAATCTTTTCAAAAATTATATAAATTGAGGGAGTTTAGTGGTTGTTTTTTATACAAGGCCTTTAAATTTTATTTATTTATTATTATTATTTTTTTGTGATTTAAAAGCCAAATTACTTTACAGCCCATTTAGATCGGTTGATTTTGGAAAACAAAAATTTGCATTTTTTTTTTAATATGTAACAGTGGTGAAATGAGAAGGCATGGATATGTAATTCTCATGTTGAATCTTTTCAAAAATTATATAAATTGAAGGAGTTTAGTGGTTGTTTTTTATACAAGGCCTTTAAATTTTATTTATTTATTATTTATTATTATTATTATTATTATTTTGTGGTTTAAAAGCCAAATTACTTTACAGCCCATTTAGATCGGTTGATTTTGGAAAACAAAAATTTGCATTTTTTTTTTAATATGTAACAGTGGTGAAATGAGAAGGCATGGATATGTAATTCTCATGTTGAATCTTTTCAAAAATTATATAAATTGAAGGAGTTTAGTGGTTGTTTTTTATACAAGGCCTTTAAATTTTATTTATTTATTATTTATTATTATTATTATTATTATTTTGTGGTTTAAAAGCCAAATTACTTTACAGCCCATTTAGATCGGTTGATTTTGGAAAACAAAAATTTGCATTTTTTTTTTAATATGTAACAGTGGTGAAATGAGAAGGCATGGATATGTAATTCTCATGTTGAATCTTTTCAAAAATTATATAAATTGAAGGAGTTTAGTGGTTGTTTTTTATACAAGGCCTTTAAATTTTATTTATTTATTATTTATTATTATTATTATTATTATTTTGTGGTTTAAAAGCCAAATTACTTTACAGCCCATTTAGATCGGTTGATTTTGGAAAACAAAAATATGCATTTTTTTTTAGTTTATAACAGTGGTGAAATGAGAAGGCATGGATATGTAATTCTCATGTTGAATCTTTTCAAAAATTATATAAATTGAGGGAGTTTAGTGGTTGTTTTTTATACAAGGCCTTTAAATTTTATTTATTTATTATTTATTATTATTATTATTATTATTTTGTGGTTTAAAAGCCAAATTACTTTACAGCCCATTTAGATCGGTTGATTTTGGAAAACAAAAATATGCATTTTTTTTTAGTTTATAACAGTGGTGAAATGAGAAGGCATGGATATGTAATTTTCATGTTGAATCTTTTCAAAAATTATTTAAATTGAGGGAGTTTAGTGGTTGTTTTTTATACAAGGCCTTTAAATTTTATTTATTTATTTTTGTTTTTTGTGGTTTAAAAGCCAAATTACTTTACAGCCCATATAGATCGGTTGATTTTGGAAAAAAAATAAAAATAAATAAATTGCATTTTTTTTAGTTTATGACAGCGGTGAAATGAGAAGAAATGGAGATGTAATTCTCATGTTGAATTTTTGAAAAAATATACAAATTGGGAGAAAGTTTGGCGGTTGTTTTGTTTTTATTTATTTATACAAGTTCTTTTTCACTCTTCAACTGAGATTTTTAATTTGTTTTCTGGTTTAAAAGCCAAATTACTTTACAGCAATTAATTAATAAACATGGCAAATGATACCAAATGGGTTCAGAATCCCAAGTAAATTAAAGAAGGTATATTGAAAAATATGTGATTTTGTGGAGTGAAAAATATGTGATTTTAGGTAACAGACTTTGGATCGCTTGAACTTTCCCCAGTTGATGGACGGACTTTAACTGACTTCATGCATCTAAGAGGATTACAAATGCGCTCTTTGGGTTGTGTGTTAAAAAGATAATCTCTCTCTCTCTCTCCGTCTCTCTCTCTCTCATATACACAAGCGCTCTACAAAGCTCAAAATGATATGAGACTGGAATGTTGCTTCTGAAAATCTTATTTCTTAGGGAAATTATTGTGCTTGCTAACTTGATCAATATTGTTAAATATCTATGTAAGCTAGAGTGCTTAAATATCTATGTAACTTGATTGTACGAAGCATAATTTCAGCGGAGTGCTTAAATTTGATCTAAATAAAATACGACATTAACTATTGTTGGCTCTGATCGCATTATGAAAACCAGGTTGAACTTGCAGAGAAGCTTCCTCATATACAGTCACTTTGTATTCACGAGATGGTCACTCGAGCTTTCAAGCATGTCCTTAAAGCCGTTATTGCTTCTATTAATAATGTGGCAGACTTATCCACAGCAGTAGCTTCATGCTTGAATTTCTTGCTTGGGGGCTACACAATAGAAGATAGTGAACATAACTTGAGTGGTGATCACATGCTCAAATTGCAGTGGTTACGAACTTTTCTAGCTAAAAGATATGGCTGGACTCTAAAAGATGAGTTTCAACAATTGAGGAAATTAACAATTCTCCGAGGACTTTGCCACAAGGTACCATCTCCTTTTATTGCCTCCAGTCATGGTTTCATTAGAATGAGATTCTAATGTTTCTTTTTTCGTTTGTTTTTTTTTTTATATAAATATCCAGGTTGGATTGGAGTTGCTTCCGAAAGACTATGATATAGAAAGCCCAAGCCCTTTCAAGAAATCTGATATTATCGGCATTGTTCCTGTGTGTAAAGTAAGGGTTTCTCTCTCTTTCTCTCTCCCTCTCACTTGCACACATTCACACAAATTGCATTTGATTTGAAAGTCTTACAATCTAAATTTAGTGTGACATGCTTTGCAATAACCAAGATGTTTGAACCATATGCTACACAGCATGTAGGATGCTCTTCTGCAGATGGGCGGACCCTATTGGAGTCATCAAAGATGGCACTCGATAAAGGAAAGCTAGAAGATGCTGTCAACTATGGAACGAAGGTACCAAAGCCATCCTGTCTATAGTAAGCTGTTTAATTCTATTCTTAATGGGTACAAAAATCAATCACAATTTTTTGTATTACTTGATTCTGAAGGCATTGGCAAAGATGATAGCTGTCTGTGGTCCCTATCATTGTACGACTGCGAGTGCGTACAGTCTGTTAGCTGTTGTGCTTTACCACACTGGAGACTTTAATTAGGTAGATATATATAATATTCTTTTGTTAATAATCAGGTAGTCTGTTAACTGATTTGTAACTGTGATTTTGCGGACAGAATATATTGTTTCTGTCCATACCTCATCATTTTTTTCCTTCTGTATTTTGATTTCAGTTTCATAATTTGAAACTACAGCATCTGTTTGAGTCTCATCTCTATGTTCATTTCGTCTCATCTTAACTATCTCTCTCAATTACAATTTGTTATTTTGATTTTAAAATTTTCAATACTTATGTTTCTTATGCCTGTAGATTTTGTGGAGTGAAAAAATATGTGATTTTGTGGACAAAATATATTGTTTCTGTCCATACCTCATCATTTTTTTCCTTATATATTTTGATTTCAGTTTCACAATTTGAAACTACAGCATCTGTTTGAGTCTCATCTCTATGTTCATTTCATCTCATCTCAACTGTCTCTCTCAATTACAATTTGTTATTTTCATTTTAAAATTTTCAATACTTACGTTTCTTATGCCTGTAGATTTCAATACAATTTGTTTCTCATTTATATTGCCTCAATTAAAATATGTTAGAATTAATTTTATTTCATGAGCTGATTTTTCCTATTTTGAAAATCATGAAAACATCAATTAGGTTATTGAAAACTTAACTTCTCACTTTATTTTTTATTTTTTAAATTTATTTATTTATTTATTGTCAAATACCATGACCTGATTCTAACATATCCCTTTTTGGTAATGTTTATTTATTGAGATGTTGGTAATTTTTTTTTTTTTTTTTCCAGTTAAATTCTCAACCTTTGAACTTTCTTTGTTTTTTTAATTCTGTTGTATGTGTATTTTTTATTTTTATTTTTATTTTTATTTATTTATTTATTTATTTTTGTTCTAATGTTGTTTCCACATTATGTCATTTAGTTTTCACTACTCATGGATTGCAATGTGCAACATGGAAATTTCTCTCATTGTTGTTATTATTATTGTTTTATTTCGTTTCAGGTGTCGTCTTTCAATCGCAATCTGAATTCTGCAAAGTTTCAATCAAGCATTTTTGGTACTGTTGTTCCTGGCAAGCCATCTTCCTTACAGTTGAGTAATCCACTGTTTCCTCTTTGTGCAGTTGAGTAGTGTTTGCTTATATTGTGTTGAACACAGAATGATTTGGTCCAAACCATACAGAAAATGTATTGCTAGGAGTATGCAGCCTATCAAAGCAACTGCAATGCCTCCTATAGTTGTTCTTCAACCAACATCCCGTACTATTCTTTGTTTCAGTTTTTTATTGACTATGTATGTAATTTATTTTCCTTCGATAAAAATTTGACATCATCTTTGGGATTCTTTGTGCTATATAGTAGAAATTTGCTGACCAACATTTGGTAAATAAATATTATATACCCTTACTTTTGTTCAGGGTATGTCCAGTGAAAGTTACCTGTTAACTTCTGTTTCATCTTTAGATTTTTTTGGGTAAGTGTTTCATCTTTAGATTGGATGTTCCTTATGTTTTTTCGCTCTTTTTGTTCAATTCCCCCACTGGTATTTGCCCGATGAAGATCACTGTGCTGAGGTCCACAATAACCAATCTTCAGCCTAAGGTAGGGTCTATACTTTTTTCTAACTCTTTTTAGTGTTGAATTTCTTTTGTGGTGTATAGTATGGCTATGTAATGATCAGCTGTTGCAACTATTGCTTTTGATAGATCTTAGTTGGATTAACACTTGAAAATTTCTCTATAACCATATATATTCTATATCAGGGATTCAAATGTGGGTCTGACAAACGTAACCCATTGTCCCTGTGATTGATTTGAATAGAAGTAGCTAAATCAGTTGCACAATATTATCTTGAACATTATGATTACCCAATTCTAGAAACAGTTCTACATTTAGGATATTTTTGATCACTCATTAATCTCAGTTGTTTTGGGATGGTCCATTTACCATATTTATTGTGCCTTATATTTTCTGTAGGCAATCATTTTTGTTTTATTTGTATTTCTTTTAAATAATGTATTATTAATGTTAGACAAAAGAAAACACATAAACTGATATGGAATATGATAGTGAAAAAAATGTCAATTTTTCTCTATGCTATAAGTTAAATAATGTATTGTTCCTCTTGCTACTAGGCTCCATTTTCAAGTTATCTCTATACAGTTAGGTTCCATCATCTGAGGAGGCATTTTATATGTCATGCATATGTGTATTTTAATGCATGAAATGTGTCTACTGATGCACTAATTTTGTGATTACATGTCAAAATGATATATAAATTTGGTGTAAAAATTGGTAATCACACAACAATACTATACAAAAAGTAGGCATCTTGCATTTGGAGATGAAAACAATTTTGCTCAATGATAGAATAGATGTGTGTGCGTTATATTTTCTAAATTGCGTGGTTACCAGATGTCATAGAATGAATTTTGTTGTGAAGCTACATACCATCTATAGATTTGATTCACCAGTTCTTATTTCTCTTCGAGATTTGATTGGCAGCAGTAGCACTAACTGGTTTGCATTTTAATTTTAATTTCTTTTAAATTGTAGAGCATTGGCTGATGTGCATTATTTGATATTTAATTTTATTTTTATATTTGATTTGTTTGGAATTATAGAGTACAGTAACTGGTGTGCATTTTAATTTTAATTTCTTTTAAATTGCAGAGCACTGGCTGGTATGCATTATTTGATATTTAATTTTTTTTTTATATTTGATTTGTTTGAAATTGTAGAGTACAGTTTGTTAAATATATTTTATAACTGCATTTTAATTTTAATATTATTTACAACGTGCCTTTAGGCACGGACATACGTTAGTATATCAACAATAGACATAAATGTATAATAGTCTAACAAAGAACATAAATCAAGAAAAAAGAATCTCATGAAACAAAAGTATAAATACATAAGACTAATTAGATTATAATTTTTTTTAATACACTTGTTAGGTTAAAATACCTCCAAATAAAATTTATCAATAAAAAAAAAAACCTTGAAATTATGGTTTCAGGGCTGAAAGTTGCCTGAGCCGGCCCTGGAGATTCATTGCACTCAACCTGATTTTCAACACATCACATGTGTTATTTATTACTTGTCCTAACATCTTCATTTATGCATGATGTGCTAAAAATGGAAGGGACACTATACGGAGGTAGAAGAAAAAAAAAAATTATCAATATAGGGAGGGGTGAGTGTGTTAAAGTCACACTTGTATTCTTATATTGCTTTATTTATATTCCATTACAAATACATTTGTATCATTATGTGTTTGTAATTTTTTTTTCTCTTCTCCTACTTGTTTATATTGTAGAATTTATTGAGTATATATATTATTCATAAGAGAATTCAGGTTAATCAGATATACGTAACCTCGTGATCAGTCATAATTATTTTTAAAAAAAATATTAAAATTATACAAACTATTTATTTTTATTTAAAACAAATATGGTCTTTTTATGGGATTACAAATGTCCGATTGATTCGATTTTTTTATGTATAATCTATTCGACGAACGTTATAATATGAACGATTTGAATTATAAAAATAGACTCAAGACACGCTCCGAAAGGCCTCCAAACACACGTGCTATATCATAAGACACAACCTAAATCCGCTAAAAATGAAGGTTGTTTAAATCAGGATTTTAGGTTAAATTGTTAAGAGGGATTCGTGAATCAAATTTTAAGATTGTATTTTTAATGTAAAATTAAAAAAAAAAATATCTATCGATAATAACATATATATAGTAATATTAAACATATCTTTAATATTTTAATTATTTTTAATTAAATAAATTTTTTTTTTAAATTAAATAAATAAATAAATAAAATATCAATAAAATTTGTTTTAAATCATTACTGTATAACAAATCATTATTTTTTTTTACATACAAAACTTTACTGTGTTTGTTTATTTACACAATTAAATAATTTACTGTGTTTGTTTATTTACACAATTAAATAATTTACTGTGTTTGTTTATTTACACAATTAAATAATTTACTGTGTTTGTTTATTTACACAATTAAATAATTTACTGTGTTTGTTTATTTACACAATTAAATAATTTACTGTGTTTGTTTATTTACACAATTAAATAATTTACTGTGTTTGTTTATTTACACAATTAAATAAATTTATTTTTTTACACAATTAAATAAATAAATAACCACTAAATTTGTTTATATTATTTTTTAATTAAAATTTTAAATAAAACACCTATTACAATTTAAATAATGAAATTAAATAAATTATAAACAAAATTTTAAAATAAAACATCAATAAAATATCTATAAAAAATTATTTTAAAAAATTAAATAAATAAAACATCAATAAAAAGTTAAATAAAATTATTTTATTTTAAAATTGAGACATTTAAATTTTATTAAATTTTACTAAATATAATTCATAATTAAATAGTAGAGGGTTAAAATAGTCATTTTATCACCTAATCCCAGCAGTAAATAATCCTCCCAAAACTGTCCCACACTCCCCTGGGATAGTATAATCTCCCATATGGGGGATAAGGAGTCCGGCCGGACTCCATGTCCGGTGGACTAAAAAAAAAACAAACGATGGACTACTCACTCCTTCAGATAAACAATCAAAATAGTAAATAGTCTCCCCTTAATTTCCCCAATCAAACAAACATTAACGCTGTGTTTGGTTGGGGGATTTGGAAAGGGATTTGGAAAAGAAAAGAGAAAGTGTGTGAAATTATGTGAAATGTAGACATGTTTTTTTCACATTTCACCTACCTTTTCTATTTCTCTTTCATATTCCTGCTCAAATCTCTCAACTAAACACAGTATAAGTGATATCTAGTCACTTCTCACCGTTAATCACCACATCCGTTCATCTTTCATCGTGAATCACCATTTTCGATAACGCATTAAATAACTTTTTTTATATTTATTTTTAAAATAATTTTATATATCAAACAAGAACATGTTTTAACATCATACCCAAAGCTTTTGAGTCTTTAAAAAAAAAAAAAATGACGATGTTAACAGATGAATCCTTAGCGTTTCTCGTTTAGTTAATCATGCTTGACTTCTAATCAAAGCAGGTAAGTCATGTTTACAAAGATTATCATACAAAAAGCATTCAAAATCAACTAGCCATGTTCCAACATATTGTAGAGGACAAACACCACCTTATCACTATCAGCTAATCACGACAAGAAAAAGCACTATTCTTGCCAAGAAAAGTCTGCGAAAAGTACAGTAAACAATGAATTATCATCATCACATATTGTTATTTTTTATTGTAAAAGCAACAACATTAAACAATGTATTATCATCATGAAAAATATTTCAGACGCCCAAATTGGGAGTGTGAATTTTACTATGTGATTTGATATTTTGATATATATATATATATATTTTTTTTTGGAGGATGTCACATCTCCAGAGTTTTGATTAGAATTCCACTATTAGAGCTTTTAATCATTATTGTTATTATCATCACATTTTGTTAATTTTTTTAGTTAATCATATTGAAATTTCATGGAATGTGAAGGGTCTTAAAGCAAATAAACTTTAATCATTCCTGGCACAGTGTCCGTCACGGGAAATTAATAAAGAGGCACCTAGCTCTCACCATCCCAACTGCCCCTAAGATATAATAAATAGATTAATGTATTTACTTATCACCTACCTTTATGAAGAAAAGTTATGTTAAAGGAGGGATAATGATATGGTACATTTCTTTTGTGTATCGTATATAAGTTATGATATTTATAAATTTAATTATCATAAATATTATAACTTAATCTTATAGGAGTTTTAATTAAAAAAAAATTGAGAAAGAATTTTTGAATTATAATTAAAATAATGTCATAATTAATATCGCAATGAATCATAACTAATATCACAATAGATCATAGCCACAAGCGACAAAGATTGTAACTAGGGTGCATATGTGTGTATCATAAAATTTCCCAAAGACAAGTTGCATGAAATATAAATATTGCAGTCTAAATAATAAATAATATTGGGGAAATTGACAAGAAATTATATATGTATAAATCATATCTGTTGTCTCCTTGATATGTCTCTTGTATGAATTTATTTCCAGTAGTTCCAATTTTATCAATCATGATTTTTAAGTTTTTTATATAGTATTAATTTAGTTTAATTGATAAAATTTATTAAAAAATTAGATAGAAATTAAGGATAAAATAATTTATTAGAAGGGAATTGACCATTCTGAATTTGAAACCAATCCTCAACCACTTTGAAAAGAGTAAATAGACTATTTTACGACTTGATTTCATTCTAATTTATAAAAGGGCATTATAAATTATTAGAATGTGAAAATTAAAGAGTAAAATTGATACAATTAGAACTACAATAATCAAATTGACACAAAAGTCAAATTATAAAGATTACGGGTATGATTTGCCCTACCATTATTATTGGGGTGTTTATCATCAGTAACCTGTTATGTATTTCTTGGTACATGTTACATAGTTTTGTAGCAAATATCACATAAGTTTTTAGTGGAGTTATAATAATTTGTTATTTAGAAATAAAGTTACGTATTATTATTGTAATGCTACATACTTTGTGGTGAAAAATATTTTTGATAAAAAGATATATAACATTATTATAATAACATGTACTAAAAAAATGTATAGGGTAGTAGCGCAGGGATTTCCATAAATTTATTGAAAAATCCATTAATTTATTTTACAACTTATTGGAAATATCTTTATTGATATATTAACATATGTGATGTATAATTTTTTTCATTAATAAAGACTTATTTTAGGAAGTAGGTTAAAAGTTAAATTTTTGATTTTTTTATTTTTTGAAAAAATGTGTAAAAAAGTAGAAAATTGATGTGATTAAAAAAAGTCAAAAAATTAACTTTTTAACTTTTAACCTAATTATCAAAATAGGCCAAAATTCTCTTTTTTGGCTGATAAAAAAAAACTTATTTACATATTATATAAGGAAAAAATTGCGTTTTTAACCCACAAGCCTTGTGGGAGCTCCAAATTTTCAATCTAAAATTTATAATTTTTTGATTTTTAAAAATTTTAAAAAATCTTCTATTGACTAACTCTTATTCAAGCAAAATAAATAAATAAAAATTAATATCCTATGACTTATGACTTTCAAATAGAAAGCAAATCAAATCTAAAAAAATGAAAAGTATACTAATCCGTTTCAAAATTCAAATTTGAGGGTCATTAAATATGAAAAGCAATCTATTAATTCAAATTAAAATTGGCACAATATAAATTTAAAATTATAATGATCTATCTCATGATTTATAAGTTTTGAATACAAATTTAAAATTATCAAAATTAGCTCACAATTTTTGAATTTAGGAGCAATAAGAATGGCGTTGAAAATGCTTTTAATTTTCAAAATCTCATGCAAAATCTATATACTATTATAATTGAAAAACGTTGTCATCCTATTAAAGTTTAAAGTTGTATTTTTTTTATAAAAAAAAATTTGGGTTTAATTTTTGTTAATATGTGTCACAATATAATTGGTTTATAAATTAATTTTATATTCTTAAAATAAAATTTTAAATTTAGATTCTTCCTTAAATTATGTTACCATAATAAGATCAATATTCATTCCTTAATTTATGCATCTTTTATTAAATTAAAAAATAAATTTTAAATTTAAATTCTTTTTTAAAATTATGTTATTACAATTATAATGAGATCAATATTCACATGTGTCATAATATTTTTGGTCTAAACTTAATATGTTGTTAAATACATGTATTCAAATGATTAATCACTATTAAAAGTTTATATTTTTATTTTTTGTCATTTTTTATTTTAAATTTTATAAAAAAAATTTATGCCCTTCTAAACTATAAGGATTTAAACAATAATTTTTTTTAATACAAATATTCTTTTTAACAAAATATAAAAACATTAAAAAAATAAATGACTTTTTTAACAATTGCCAAACATAATGGATTGTATTAATTTTTTTTATTTATTTATCTCAATTGTCAATTAAACAAATTAAAATAAAAAATAAAATAAATTTTTTTTGTTTAAATAGTTAAGAAGTGATTTTTGTTAAAATCAAATAAAAATAAACATGTTTTTTTAATTAAAAGTGATAGTTGGTGAAACTTATTTTTTTTTACATAATAAAAAAATGAGAGTTACATGTGATAATTTATTATTCCAGCAATGGTACAGACCCACACTTTCACCTACAATGTGACAAGGGAGTTTGGCCCTATGTCATTGAATGTTTAGCAAATCAAGATTTGACAAATATGATACCACATCATTGTGGATGTTTTAGCAAATAGAAATAAACATTTAAAATTTTTTTTTAAAGTGATAGTTAGTAGAAAATCAATGTATAAAGAGAAATAGATTATTGATTGATGTATTGATATCTTGTGTTGTGTATATTACAATTACAAGGATTCCTATTATATAGGAGTGTGTTTGGGAGTAGGTGGAGAGTAGGTGAAGTGGAGGTGGTAGTGGTGTAGTGGGTTAGGTTTAGTGGAGTAGGTGAGGTGGTAGTGGTGGTAGGTTTATGGTAAATTCTAACAGCCCCCCGCAAACTAAAGGAGGATAGAAACTAACCAACTTGAGTTTGAAGAGAGGAACAAAACAAGAAAATACATAAAAATAAACAAGAAAATACATAAAAAGAAAAAAGGATAGGAGACACTGTATGGTCGTGTCAGACCGTTGGTGAAGGCACTGTATGGTGGTGTCATAACGGTGTAGAGGACACTGGATGGCGGTGTCAGACCGATGTAGAAGACAGTTTATGGGGTCATGTCGGACCGTTGTAGCAGACAATGTTGTGACAGTTGTTGTGACAGTTTACGGAGTCTTGCTGGACCCTTGTAGAAACTAACCGGAACCAATGTCGGAGAAACTTCAATTCAAAAAAATAACCGTACAGATGTGTCCGGAATACTCCAAATAGTTGGGAAGCACTATTGGATCGTCAAAAACGGACTCCGAATGGCTCAAAAATAAATTAGCAAATAATTTTATATATTTATATTTACAATTTTGTTTTGATTACTCGGATTATTTGGTATCTCTGTCCAAATCCATTCAAATTTTTGAGATTTTTGAATTTTAAATAGGATCTCACCAAATTTAAAATTATGTTGCACAATCTTAAAATTTATGAGTTTGACTCGAGTTACTTGGGTTCAATTTTTTCAAATTTACAATTTTAGCAAGTGGGTTGAAAGTTATATTATTGAAATTGTGACAAATTAAAAATTGATACATAAATTGTGATAAAATTATAAAACTTAAATTATAAGTTTTAATATTTTTTTATTTTCATAATTTACATACAAAATTCTAACTATTTATATTATTTTATATAAACATATTCTATTAATTTTTTTTCACGAATTTTTATTAATAATTATAATTTAAATGTAAAATTTTATGTTATTAATTATTGGCACTGATTTTCACTTTGTTGATGTTAGTTTTAATGTCCTTTGTTTGCATCCATGAAAATGCAAGACACGAGGTGGACTATGAAAGTGCAAGGCACGAGGTGGACTATCTGTGTGGCATTTGCTTACTCTTTCTTTCCTTTGAGGTCTTTCTTAAATGAAATGTGTGGCACACTTTCTTTTAACCTTGCCTCGCAAGTTTTGACTACGTAGACTGATTTTCATAGTAATTCACCCTTTTGAAATTAAAGTTTGACAAATTGCCAAGAGCAATAAGTTCAATTTAACACACTTCATTCAAATCCTTGAAATTGTCAAAACTATCGTATTAGTCATAACATCTGCTTTTAGATGTATTTTGGATTTTACATTTGAGGAAAATGTTATGGTGTACATCTTTTTAGGGTGCATATATGCACCTTATCATAAAATATATAATTTTATTATAAAATTTTATAATATCAATTATAAAATACGTAATCTCGTCATAAATTGGTATAATAAAATATTCTCAATTTTGCAGTTGATAATATAAAAATTTGTGAATTAATTATGATTTTTTTATTATGTCAATTTATTACGAGATTACGTATTTTGTAATTAATGTTAGAAAATTTTATAGTAAAATTATATATTTTGTGATAAGGGTGCATATGCACCATAAGAGAACCCTAGATTTGAATAGGAATTTAAAAATAAAATAGTGAGAGTTATGAATGAAATATAAGTTGATTTTTTTTTTTCAATTTTTTTTTTATATAAAAAATTCTATCTAAATTTACCATTGAAATATAATATTAGTGCATGGTTGTGACCGTAAATGCAGGGTGGCAGCTCTATTGGGTAGCCGATGGGATACTTGCCCATCAACCAATGAATAAGATTATACAAATTAAAGTAATGCTAAATTAAGATAATAATAATTATTACAAATTGATGTGGTAATTAGTTGTACTTATTATTTAGGGTTGGTTTGGCATAACTTAAAAAAGTTAAAAAGTTAAAAAGTCACTATCTTATTTAAGTCACATCATCTTATTTAAATCACATCACTTCTCTAACACATCACATCAAATTCAATCCAAACTCAATCCATATAAGCTAATAAGTCAAAAAGTGTACTTTTTTAGAACATCCCAAACCAACCCTTAATTCTAGTGGACTCATTTTAAATACAAAAGTTTTATTATTTTTTATTTATTACAATTGATGAGAGGCGTGGAAGAGAAGAAAAATTGCTTAGATATCATGCCGCCTAAGGAAACGCTTTATTCACCAAGTTAATCCTTTAGTTTTGAGGTTTTACTATTTCACACCACATATTTGTAAATATATATATATATATATATTATTAGTATTATATTTTCCTACAAATTAATAGGAAAATCTAAATCTAAGGCCAACTATTATGCAGATTTATGTGATTCATTTTTCCCTATTTTCACTGCTTAATATAATTATAACGCATGATGCATAGTATAAGATATGGGATTCTCTATCTCAAATCATTTTGTTCTCTGTCTCAATTATAATATTACATTTCAAAATTTCCTTGTCTCCAAGTCTTCACATAATCAAATGCTTAGAAATAAATTAAATCAAGGAGACAGAGAAAATAAGTTATATAAGATCCTTGGTCATAGAACAAAATGATTCTGCAATGTGGACTTTTGTTGTGTCTCTCCAAGTTTGAACAATTCAAGGTAATTTTTTCTTCCAATGTGTGGACATTAAAACCTTTGTCATTAGTGTGAACTGTCAGAGGGTAGAAAAGCCTAGTTTGATCTTTGAAGTCTAAGGTCTTATTATATAATATAATAATAGCTGCAGAGGACTGTTATTGTGCACTGAAACTTCTATTTGTGAAAGCAACAGTTTTTGTTTTTTGTTTCTTGATTTTCTTTGGTAAACAATGAAACAAGAGAAAAAGGAATATTATGAAAAAAAACAGAAACAGTGACTTGTGACTATTCCCATATCACCAACAGGTTCTATTCCACAAATGTTTTATGCAATGTAATTCATGTTGGATATGTCTGTTTTGGTTAATCTTGTTAAGAACACCACAAAACCACACAAAAACACAAATCTAAGACAAAACTTAAAAAAAAATTACAAGGGGGAAATGCGCACACTTAAATATGATTGTAAACCAATTACGTTGTGTCGAGTAATAAATTATTTAAGTTTAGTTTGAAAACTTAATCGGCATAAAAAATAGTGTCAAACTAAGTTTATTCATTTTTAGAGTCATTTTCAAACAACTTTTAATCAAATCGAACTCAAGTAATTTGGTTTTATATAAATTTATTTAGCAGAACTCAGAAAATTAACAAATTTTAAAATATGTTTAAGGTTAGCTCATTTTTATGACGAGTTAATTTTAAACGAATTTTTAACCAGTTAAATTAAACACACATTGAGTCTACGTAACATGATTCATTTAACTACCCTCAAACCATGAGTCTATGAAGATATATTTTAAAGTTAAAATATCATTTTATATTAAACACGCATTGAGTCTATGAGTTAATATATATTCAAAAGTTAAAATATCATTTAAAAAAATTAAAGAATCCTTTAATGACGAAACGGGTATCATTGGCTAAGGCTAATACGGTTGGTTTTTATTTTTTTTATTTTTATATATTAAGAAAATTATAAATCAGTGCCCAATAAAAAATAAGTACAAATATATGAAGATATGATGGTGTTTGGTTTAATTTTTAAATCGTGATTTAGATTAAAAAAAATTTAAATGTTTTTTCAAAACTCATAACTAAATTCTTTTCAAAATTTTGTTTAAAAAAAATTCAAAAAAAATATTTTTTTATTTCGTTCTTTAATTTTTTTTATTTTTTATTTTTTTCAAAAAATATTTTATTTTTATTTTTAAAGAAATATATATATATATATATATTTTGAAAAAAATATTTTGTTTTTTTCTAAATATTGGCCAAATAATTTGTAATGATTTAGATATATATGGGCGATTCAAAATTTTTTTAAATTTTAAAAAAAATGTAAAAAAAATCAAATATTTAAAATAAAAATTAAAAATATTTAAAATAAAATAAAAATAAAAATAAAATTTTAAAATATTTAGGAAAAAATACTGTGCACAAATGTAGTAAATATAGCGCACATTAAAAAAAATATATATATTTACAATAAAAAATACTTATTCTAAAAAAAAAGGAAATTTTTTAAATATTTACAAAAATAAATCCAAAACAATTTCAAAATACAACTCAAAAACTCAAAACTCATTTCAAAATTTATAAGCAAACAAGTTTTTTCTTTTCAAATCTTATTTCAAAAATTTATCTTTTAAAACACAACTCAAAACTCAAATTTCATTTCAAAAACTAAACTAAACGAAAACCAAATTATTTTGGTGTGTATAAAAGCCCAATAAAAAAAAAAAAATACACCCTAGCAAGATTCTCTTCCTTTAATAATATTATCTCGCTTCTCACTTAGGTCTAGTTTGGAAAGACTAAATAAGTATACTTTTTGACTTTTTTTGTATTATGTGTAGAAAAAGTAGAGAGGAGATGTTGATTGATGTGACCTAAAAAAGATAAAAAGATGAAATAAGTGTACTTTTTCCTTTGTAGCCAACTTGGCCTTAATGATGTTTCTCTTTTTATATTTTGTTAATTAATCATCTTTTGGTGCATATTCAAACATTTTAAAATAGAGGCTGACACTCATCCTGTGTAATTTAACGCAAGGTAGCTTCTTATGACCATACAGTTATTGGGTGACGAAGACACGCTTTCTTTGTTGCTTATGTGAGACTTATGTGTTTGTGACGTTATCTATGGACTTAGAAAATTTATTTTAAAACATACTTACAATAAATAATGAATTGTTGAGATTTATTTTATTAGCAGTGTTACATTCATACAACGTTTTCATAGTGGTTGGAATCTCTCAAAACTTTCACAGAGAAATTTCGACATAGAAAAATTTCAGTATACAGAAATTTGTCTTCACAAAGAAATTTTAGCTATGAAATTTTTTTATAACGAGTTGAAATTTTTGTAATAATATTATTGAGGGATCTTAACTAATAAGAAAACATATATTTGACCTCTCCTACTACCAAAAATTAGAGAGATGTTTCATTAATTTTTTCTATTTTATATATGAGTTTTACTATATAATAATTCCATTTAAACGATACATTTATTTTTTAGTTTTTTTTTGGATTATTTTTCCCGATTAGTAGGGTTTCTCTTTTGACAAAAATCAATGGCAATGGCAATGGCAATGCTATCTATTATTGTATCCCATAATAAGAAACAAAATGGTGAATTTTATTTAGGAAATTATAAATGGTGAATTTACGTTGATACTAAAAATTTATAAATTTTATTTAGAAAATTATATAAAATTATTAATATGTGATTCAAATTCATTCTCTACTTGAATCTTATAATGCACATTTTTTTGTTTTAAACCACATACTTCAATTCTTGAATTTTTTTTAAATATAAATTTGAATTTCTAAATTTAATATTATTTTTATCAATAAAATTCAAGTTGATTCATCACTTCTCTTTGCCGCAAGGGGCAAAACCATTTCAAGCCTCACACACGCTGGTTGGTGGAACTTGATATAAGTTAAAAGTTAATAATCATGAAGTATAAGTTAAAAGCACTTATTTTTTAATTTTTAGATAATTAATTTTTTCAGTTAATTCTATTTAATAAACTATAAGTAGAAATCGCATCAAACAATTTGATATAAACTCGTAAATTAAAATAAGTTATAATCAATTTATTTAAACTACAGGACCATTGGCCTATGGACGAGGAAGGCCATACTTGTGTACACAGGCTTATCTCTAAATATAAATTTGATGTCACATTAATTTTTAGTCCCACCACTAAATGAAAATTGGGTTCTATTAAATTGTAATTGTTGCTAAAGTTTCGATTCAATGTTACCCCTTAAACCAAAATCACTAAATGAAAATTGAGTTTTATTAAATTGTAATTATTGCTAAGGTTTCAATTTAATGTTCTTGTTGTGCCACTGACATTTGCTTAACATAACACCAAAGAATTAAATGTAGGGTTTTGTTAACATTTGCCTCAAATGGACATGTTAAGAAAGTAATAAATAAATTTCAACTTCTTACACTTGCACGGGGAATGTAAGGGTACAGTCAAAAATAATTATGATGTTTTTTAAGAGTTAATTTTTTATTTATATGGGCATAACTACCCTTTGGTTTTGTAAGACAAAAATTCTTTAACTATTATGTATGTGTAATTAAAAAAAAAAATTCTATATATATATATTTTAAATGGTTCTAATATGGTGAGAACCCGACCAATATTTATGAATGTACTGTTGAAAAAACTTTAGTTGCAAAATATTTTTATTTGATTGAATTTTAAGAATTTGTATTTAAAATTTATTTTTAAAAAGTTATAATTTTTTTTGACAAAACTAAATATAAATATATATTTGAATTTTTAAATATTGTTTTATGTTCCAAAAAAAATCATATGAAAATAAGTGTTTGATTTTTAAAAATTTTATTTTTCACCAAACTAAATTTTATTTTTTTTAGAAGAAACATATTAAAAAAAATTCAATCAAAAATAAAGAAAGAAACTGGTGCAAAGCAAAAAAGGTATTTTGATCTTATTATAAGTATAAAAAAATCTTAAATTAAGATAGCTTTTAATGTTGTGTTATTTTCTATATAAATAGGAGTAAATATACTCATTTAATGCTTTCTTAACATAAACCCCTAGAGCACATGTTAACAAAAGTTTTAAAGGTATGTTTGGTGCTGGATAACATCAGGAGATTTTAATCATATTTATGAAAGATTGCAAGAAAATTCAATAGGTTTTCCAAGCCGTTTGTAATGAATTAATCTGGGTTTGAGTTTAATTGTCTTTTGTAGATCATGTTGATATACATGATATAGAATGGAGTTCCTAATAGTAAACTAACGCTCGTGATTGAAATGTTTTTTTATGAAAAAAAAAAATAGAAAATATTTTATGAAGAAAATATTTTTTTAATGTTTGATGGTGGTGACAGTAGGATGAAGACCATATACATATTTGTTACGTTTTTTTGTGATAAATGTTACATATTTTTTTTTGATAAAGTTACAATAATTTATATTCCAGAAATGGAGTAACACATTTTGTGTAATGTTATATATTTTTTGGTTAAAAAATATTTAGATAAAAAAATACGTAACATTATTACAAAAATACACAACATTACTTTTAAATCACAAATAATCATAATTTTATTAAAAAATTATATAATTTTTACTATAAAATTACATAATATATACTTAAAAAAATACATAACAAGATGCATATAACATTTCCCATAATAAAATCTTGTATGTGTTATTGTTCATATGTATGGCCCTGTTTGGTACAGTTTTTTTTTAGCTTTTTTCAGTTTTCAGTTTAATTTAAGCTATTTTGATGTGTTTGGTTTAGCTTAACAATACAGCTTATAGCTTTTTGTAAGTCAGAAATTAACTTATTCTTTGAGTGGGGCAGGAGAAGCTTAATTTATAAGTCAGAAATCAACTTATATTCATAGTTATAATCTATAAACTGTTAAAATATAAACTATAAGCACTTTCCTACAACTCTACCAAACAGAGCCCCTACATTCATCTTGCCTTGAGTTGGCTTCAACAGGAAAGAAATAATATAAAATCAGAAAATGAGGACTACTTTGCTTTCACATGATTAAAAATATCTGGAAGACTCTTCACCGTTGGGAAGAGCGCACACATATGTAACAAATGTTATAATTAAATCATTTTTAATTATAATTAAAAAAAATTATAATCAAATATTATATAAAGTATAATTAAAAAAAATTAATCACAATTAAAATAATAATTATAATAAATCATAATTAATATTACAATAAATTATAAAAAAAATTATAACTAACACTATAATAAATCATAATTAAATATTACAATTGACATGACTGAAACTTATGATACACACACCAAAAATAATGTACGTATTATAGAATTTTCTTTAGAAAAAAAAAAAAAAACAGTAACACCATCATACATAATATTATCATTTTAGTGTTATCAATTAGTAAAAAGTTTCCAAAAAAAAAATATATATTAATAAAAAATTACAAATGGATTAGATAAAATATTGTGTTCAATTAATATAATGTTATTGTGTAGTCCCTACTGCATAATGAAATCGCTCCACCACATGGACCACTACATCCAATGTTTATTTCCTGTCATCACCCTAACCTCATCTCCACGTATTAATTACGTATTGAAAATTTTGTTGTACTATAAAAATAAAATGAAATCGTCATTTCTTAATCTCTGTATTTCTTTATGAATTATGCTTTTTTTAAATTTAAATTTAAATTTGAGAGAATTTAAGAAGTTTATAAGACCCATCGTAGATCTTATTTCGATTATTTGTATCGTTCATTTTGTATAACTTTCTGTATATATCACCATGAAAAAAATTACGTCAATCCATTAATCATAGTGTTTTCATTTTATTATGTTTGTTTCTAAAAAATGAATGGCCTATTTTAAAACATACTTGTTGTCTATTTTTTTTTGAGACAAACGCAATAAAATAAAAAGAATATAATTATCAAATCGACTAAATTTTTTCATAGATGATATACATTGAGGGCTTTATAAAATAAACAGTTTGAATTTTAAAAATGAGACTCATGGTGAATCTCACGTGCTCCTGAAATTCTCTCAAGCAAACGGGATTCGTAGTAAATTCCATGTGCTCTTTAAATTCTCTCAAGTTACTTAATCCTTTTTTTAATAATGAAAAATGATAATTCTAATTATAATATATTTTCATTATATATTTAATATACTAAATGAAAGAATAAATATTATTTCTACTCTATTTCATTCCAATAAAATCGAAAGCTTAGAGAAACAAGCCCATATGAATCTACCAAAGTCTGCACCAATAATGGGGAACTACATACAGGATATTGAATATGATCAATAAAGCAAAGTTCAGGGAAAAATCAATGGAAATTTATGGACTAGTCTTACCAAACAGATTTATTTATCATATATATAATATGATCAATAAAGCAAAGTTCAGGGAAAAATCAATGGAAATTTATGGACTAGTCTTACCAAACAGATTTATTTATCATATATATATATTTTTTATCTAGCAATATTCTCAAAAATTATGGAACCATATAAGTATTTTATAATTTATTAATAAATTAAAAAAGAGTAATGTTAGATAAATTGATAGAGAAAGAGAGAATAAATTGTGTATTATTGATTGATATTGATTGATGTATTACAAGATTGTTCTATGTATATTTTGTACAAGAATTCCTATTATATAGGAGATGATTCTGGAGTAGGTGATGAGTGAGTGGTGGAGGTAGGTTTGGTGGAGTGTAGTAGGTGATAGGAGTAGTAGGTGGAGGTAGGTTTGGTAGTAGGTGTAGTAGTAATTTACATTTACATTAACAGCCCCCCTCAAACTCAAGGAGGATAGGTACTAGCCAACTTGAGTTTGGAGAGAGTAACAAAACAGAAAAATAAGCTGACAAATAAAATTAAAAATGGGATAGGAGACACTGTATGGTCGTGTCGGACCGTTGTAGCAGACAGTTTACGGGGTCATGTCGGACCGTTTGTCAAGTAAACGGGATTTGTGGTAAATTCCATGTGCTCTTTAAATTCTCTCAAGTTACTTAATCCTTTTTTTAATAATGAAAAATGATAATTCTAATTATAATATATTTTCATTATATATTTAATATACCAAATGAAAGAATAAATATTATTTCTACTCTATTTCATTCCAATAAAATCGAAAGCTTAGAGAAACAAGCCCATATGAATCTACCAAAGTCTGCACCAATAATGGGGAACTACATACAGGATATTGAATATGATCAATAAAGCAAAGTTCAGGGAAAAATCAATGGAAATTTATGGACTAGTCTTACCAAACAGATTTATTTATCATATATATATATTTTTTATCTAGCAATATTCTCAAAAATTATGGAACCATATAAGTATTTTATAATTTATTAATAAATTAAAAAAGAGTATAAGATTTATAGGTATTTAAATCTATTATTGATTCGTAATTTACCCAAAACCAATTCCACATCATGGAAATTGGGCCCAAGCATTGTCCAGCATAATAAAGATTGGGAGCTCTAATTTTAGAGCTCTAAAGAGAGTTCTAATGACGTGGCAAAGGGTAGGGCCCACATGTGATGCGATATGTGTGCCTATATATTTTTTTTTTTCTCTCTTACCACATCATTAAAACTGTCTTTACAGTTCCAAAATTAGAGCTTTCTATTATTGTTGTTGTCCAGCAATTATAATTTGGAAAAGAACATTTCTTACTGGGAAGGTGGATTCTGAACATGGGGGTGGATTCTGAACATGGATAAAAAACCTTGCTCTAATGGATTATGACATAAACCCATCAAATTGATTCTTCGGCTCTATGGGCCTTGATAATATATTCGCATCCAGCAGTTATTAATAGACCTACAAATAAAGGTCTAATCCAATTAATCTAAGTTCATCCTTCAAAGTTCAAACTAAAGTCCTTACAAATTATAGGTACGTGTTTTTTTTTTTAATCGATAAAAAAAATTATAAATATAAAAAATATTAGATTAAATAGATTACTAATCAAATATAGTTAGAAAGTCAATAATCACCAAACCTAACAATCAATCACCAAGTCTGAGCCTAAGCCTAGCAACCACTAATTAGTACATACAACCCATAATGGGAAAGAAATAAACATCATCACAAAGATTAACAATCAATCACCAAACTCAAATCCAACCCTAACAACCACTAATTGCCACATACAATCCCAAATGTACCAAATTGGTACTACACAACCACCAGGCCTAAGGCCCTAGTTAAATTATATGTAAGTTTAATTAGCAATTTCACAATTAAAATTGTGGAAGAGTAATATTTAATTAATATTTTGTTGTAGTTAGTTTAATTTTTATTTGATATTATAATTTTAGATTCCCCCCCCCTAAAAAAAAACCATATAACATACACAGAAAATTAGAAAAAAGAACTTTATTGTTCATATTTATTTTGGGTATAGCTCACATCACAACAATTTTGAATCTACAATCATGTAATCAAATTAAAATAATAAACAGATTCATATATGATTAAATTCAGAGTATAGAATAAAAAATGATAGAACTACTTATATTGAAGATTACAATTTGATGAACAGAAATATATAATAGATATATACTAAAATAAAAAGTAATATGAAGCAAACCGAAACTTTTGTAATATCACAATCTCTTTAAAACATATTCATTACCTCACTATAGGTGCTAGAGGTATGTCGACATCTATCTCGTAAGATATGACGGTTAAAACCAGCTAAGTTAGAACCACCTTTTGTATAATTTCAACGAATTGATAATAGCAACACTCTCTTACACAGTAAGAATATAATATGAGCAAACTAACTATAACTTGAGAGCAAAAAATTATATACCCCAACTAAAAAGATGGTCTCTTTTTATACAAAAAAGAAGAGAGATGAGAAGCCTTGTAGTAACAAATGCAGAATTCATTTATGCAAAACAGATGGTGTAAATCACCATCTTAAGTATAGAGGTTACACACAATATACATATGTGTATATATCTACAACCACCAATAGTCTTGCCCCAAGCCCATCTGTACGAGGAGGAAATATTCGTCGCTCTCTGTACTCCTTGGGTCCAAGCTCTGCGTTGCTTTGAATAACATATAGTTGGAAAACCCTTCCGACGATCAAATTAGCACACTAGGAGAAGAAGAAAGAGAGAAAGGAGAAAAAGATAGGTAGCTCTGATAGCAACAATTCTAGACCTGTTGTATGGAGGCGCCACATAGTCTATATAGGTTCTGCGCGCACCACTCTTCTCATACCACTCTGCTCGTCCCTTCCTAAACATGTGGATGTACTATACTCTCTTAGTCTTACACGTGTGTCTGCGACAATACTGCCAAACAGCATTGGTAAAACAACCTAACGATATTGACACGTATGGATGGTAGAATCTCCGTTTCACACCTCGATTAGGCCACGTAGCAATTCCCATTGAGCTACTCTTAGCACGGTGCTATAGACTACCTTTTGGGATCACATTGCTCTTGACCGGCCAAGATTTGATGCATGTAGCCGATTACCTTCAACCTAATTTAGCCGTATCCATTCGTCCTTGCTGGCCTTGTTTGACCTTGGTGAACAATCTGGCGCGACCAACGCCATCAACCGTTCTCTAGCTCGGTCGACCATGTCTTACTCTGGACGGATCATGTCTAATCCACGAGCTCGATTGAAGGCATGGCCCTAGTTTGGCCGAGTTGGGCGCTCGGTTGGAACCGCATTAGAACATCCAAATTGGGCCCTATGATTCTAGGCCACAATAGGAAGTAGCCTCAGCTCGGTTCAATCACAAACTTGCCTGGTCCAATCATAAACTTGCTTGGCCCATTCACTTGGCATAAATCCCCCTCTTAATTGCCCCTTAATTCCGTCTACACTAGCATGACTGGAATTACATCTCGTAGCCAAGCTAAACTCCATGCTCGGTCATATACCTTGCGTGGTCCATGAACCTTTCGTCTGCGTCAATTCCCTTCCCAATGTCTGACACTCCATCTTGTCGAAGACACGTGGCATTTTTTTGTTGGGCTCGTACGGGTGACCGAGCTGTCGTGCATAGCCCCTCCAAATTCAAATCTTAGTGCCATTTCTTATTCTATACATATAGCCATCCCATCTAACATTTCACTTACACTTTTCATCACCTCATGTGACGACGATCCAGAGAAACGAGAACTTTCTCCACTGGTATCTCTCGTTTCTTGCTCAAATAAAAGTGTTTTTGTTTTGGACTGTGCTCCGTCATCGTCATCGGAGCATTGCCTATTGATTGGAGTGCCGATCGGAGCTCTATCCCTGTAAATCCTCACATTCATTAGTGTATTTACTTTTGTTATTCATGGCGTTCTTCATGTTCTTGCATCCCAACTCTTCATACACACACTTAAAGCATAATAATAGTATCTAAACATCATCAAAGACTTGATTAGGCTAGGGTTTAGACTGCCCTTTGTATTGAATGGTCCCAAGTTCCTTATTATTCGTCGTGCTGTTCATCCTCTCGGTAGAACATCAATGGTTCTGGGACCAACTAGGCAAAAATTCATCATTCGATCCAAATTCATAGCTCTACCGGGAAAAATTCTCATTTTTGGAATTAGCGTAGAGGACCGAGCTATCAAATTGCATAAAAAAATCACGTGACCGAGATAACATCTAGCTCGCTCGTGCGACCGAGCTAAGATTGGCTTTGCTCATGAGACCGAGCTAAGATTCGCTTCATATGTGCAACCGAGCTGCGATCCAGCTCATCAAAACTTACACTCGATTTTGATTTTCAACCATGAAAAATCTTAGGAGACCAGGCACGCCAACACAAGAACTCTCAAAGATTGAGTAGTCGCTGCATAATTTTGACAAACATGCTTTGCCGAGTAGACTCGAACGACCTACATGGGACGGTACCGTTTCTTGGTAAACACGCCAAGTGCCTTAGTCGAGTTTCAAGAAGAGTACAGTGTTCCAACGGACGTGCACTTAGCGCTTGGCAAGGAGGGGTCTACTCCTTGGGACAGATTGGACTCTTGCCCCTTCACCGTGTTGTCTATCATCGAAGAGGGGCTTCGCTTTCCGGTACAACTGTTGATGTGCGAATGTTTAAGGTGCACCGGGCTATGTCCAACTCAAGTCTCCACCTACACCTTCCGCATCATAAATGGAGTTACTGAGCTGAACCACCAGCTTGGCTTAAACTTAGGGCTAGCCAAAATATTGCGCCAATACACACTTGGCCATACCGCTAATGGTTTTAATTGGTATTTCAAAGTTAGACCGGGCCGCGAATGCAAAATTCATTTATGCAAAAATGATGGTGTAAATCACCATCTTAAGTGTAAAGGTTACACACAATATACATATGTGTATATATTTGTAGCCACCAATAGTCTTGGCCCAAACTCATCCTTGAAACATCCATAACTTCATTCTCTCTAAAAATTTGGATACCCTGAAGGGCTTATTCCCTTATGAAAAACTTGGAATTTAAATATTTATCAATGTTTTCCTTTACAATTAATGTGGGATAGGTGGTAACACACTATTCTCCATACCTTATTCATTAGGCTAACTTTATGAGACAATTTTTCATTTAATTCTTAATTATTTTTTTGTTATTCTTTTTGTGATGTAAAAATCTTATTACAAAGAATCTAAACCCACTTGATCTCACCTTAATCGGTGATTGAAACCCACTTTAATTTCATGTTAAAGTCACTATAAAGATCTCATTTTGATTTTCTTCAAAAGTGGAGAGATTGGGAAAGAAAAGTGACCAACTAATCACTATTTTTTATAATATCAAAACAGTTCCTACAAATATAAAGCTAACACCTATAAAAGGTTATTTTAGTAATATAACATGACATAATTTCTTTTTTCTTTTTTTTATTTATTTATATTGTTTAACCAAATAAGATATAAGAAAAAAAAAATTCACTTTTATTTCGCCAAACGAAAAGATTTTTTTTTTTTACTCAATCACTTATATAATCATTTCTTTTATTTCTCTGCTAAGTTCCAAATAGATTTGGCCTTACGCTTTTTAACTTAGTGCGACCACTAATATTTTAAGGTTTAATTGTCCATTTGTTTTTTGTATGTGTCGCTATTTGTTCAAAGGAAAAAAACTGCAGAGTAATTGACCAAATTGTGTGTGTGTGTGTGTTTTTTTTTTCATTCTTTTTTGTTTTATTTCGTTTTCTTTGTTTAATAGGCCAATATATCATCGATATTAATAATATTTTCGTATGGACTAGGTTTTTCTGAGAGTAGAATTGCAAATAAATAGAATCATTCGTGAATAAATTCGAACTCGACTCGGTAAGAACTTATTTGAATTCGATTATTTATTTATTTTTTGCTTTTGAGCACAAGCTCGAACTTGATAAAATTTTAATCGGCTCGTTAGCGGGCTTGTTTAACATTTATTATTTATATATTAAATAATGTAAAAATATGTATAAAAATAAGATAAATATGTTATTTATATATTTAAAAAATGTAAATGTAAATAATAGCTAATTATAAATAATACATTTATATAATAGTGGTAGTAGATATTAATATTTTAGTGAAATATTGCCTTTTCTTTTAGTATGTTTATATGTATTGTATATATAACTATATCAAAGCTTTAATTGTAACTTTCGCCTTATACGCAAATATGAATTTATAATTTTTCAACCTTGTTAAGGCTCGAGCTCAAGTTAAGCCTAAGCCAACTTGGACTCGAGCTCAATTCGTTAAATTTTTATTAAGTTCGAGCTTGAGTTTGAACTCGTTAAAATCTTAATAAATAAGTCCAATCATACTAAAACTCGGCTCTGCTCATTTGTAGCCCTATCTATGGGTGATGTTCGAACCATAGGGTCCACCATGAGTTTTTGATACCTTGAACTATTCATTTTTATAAAACCCTTCGTGTATATCATCTAACAAAAAAAAAAAAAAAATTAGGTCGATCTAATATTCATAATTGCTTGTCACCGAAAAAATAAATAGATTATTTTTAAAAATACACTTGTCGTTTGTTTATTTATTTATTTTTAGACAAATGCGATAAATTGATTATTAAATAGATTTAATTTTTTTTGGTGACAAAAACAATTATGAATACTAGATTTAAACTGAAGAAAATTCGGATCCTTTTCATATTGTTATTTATAATCACAAACAGAATATAGTTATATGACCTCTAACGGGAAACGAGAAATACAAGTTTTAAGCAATGAGTTAATCCCAATGATTTTATTCTCAAAATAAAATCTTAAAAAGTGACATCTTCATTGTGCTTGACTGCTTATTTGGTCGAAGATGGCATCAATTAGTAATAATTCAATTTATTCCACTAAGCAGTTGAATTTCGAATAAATTATATTGACACTCTTTAAAGTTTACTTAAATTATATATTTCTCTCAATATTTGAGAAATTACTCTGCCCTCCCTAAGCTTTCAAATTACCTTATGATTTCCCACGTTTATTAACCCTTTGTTTGATCAACTGACTGATTATGATGACACCATCAGTCACCCCCTCTTTCTTCTTTCTCACTCTTATTTGCGGATTTTAATTTGAGATTTAATTTGGATTTGACATTTGATTTTGTGATATTTTGATTCAAGTTTGATAGCACAGCAATTTGGAGATGAGATTTGATTTGGGATTTTTCAATGTTGATTTGCCTTTTTTTTTTTAATTTAGATTTTTTGTCTATTGATTTTGGATTTTTTTTATAATTTTTTTTTTATTTGGGTTTTTAGTGTTTGATTGTCCAACCAAAAGTCAATTTTGAGATGATGGAGTGAATTTCACAAGTAGCCATGGTGAGACAAGGTACTAAAGTTGTGCGCATGGTGGTGTTATGGTGGGAGGTGCTAAGTTTTACTCGTTTTTCTTTTTGCAAATATGTGCAGTCTCTAACTTAGTGATCTTTGGTAGGGGCATAGTAATGTCTAGTTTTTTATTTTTATTTTTATTTACTTTTATTTTTGACGTTGGTAATGCCCTAGTTGGAATTGTGGTTGTTTGAGGCGATTGTGCTGATGGTGAGGTGGAGTATGGTAGCAATGGGTGGCAGAAGTGTTAGAAAAATAATAATTTTTTGGTGACTTTAATGTAATATTAAAGTGGGTGTCAAACCTCAATTGAGGTGGATTAAAGTGAGTTTAGATTATTTGTAATGTAATATTTACACCACAAAAAGAATGATGAAAAATCATTAAGGTTTGAATGAGAAATTGACTCATTAAGTTAGCCTTATGAAAAAGGTGCTGAGAAACGTGTAAAACCTTGTACCCCACATTGATTGTAGAGGAGAACATTGATGGGTATTTAAAACCCATTTTTTGCATAAGGGTGTAAGCCTTTTGGAGCGTTCAAATTTTTCGAAGGAAAAGAATTATGGATGTTTCAAGGATGGACTTGAGCTAAGACTATAGTCTAAGTTGGTTATACAAAAATTGCCACGCACGCCGCTCGAACTAGGCCGGGTCCGCGGTCCGTGGATCTTGGGCTTGGGCTTGGGCTTGGGCTTGGCCGACCTACCCAACCATCTTAATCTTTTTGGGCCAAGTCAGAAGTGTGGGCTGTAGGAAAACCTAGTTTCTCCTCTATTGATGGTGGAATTAAACCCATTAGTTTTGCAGAATTAATTCTTGCATTTGTTGCAGGGGAGCTTTTTCCTCTCTCCCTCCATGTGTATAAAATGAGGTCTTTTCCTTCGGCTTTCTACACCAGAAATTGTTGTTATTCTTGTCTTCCTAAGTTTTCCAGTTTATTTTATATTCTTCCTATGAGAGAGTGTTGCAAAATTCTATTCGCCGAAACTATTCAGTCGGTGCATTGCATAGTTAGTCCAACTGTCGTATCCTGGAAGACAGACGTCGAACAATCTCCAAAGGCGACGAATCTATCTTAAGGACACTATCTAGTGTGTAGGCTTCGATTTGCTTTCTTCTGCAATTTATTATTATGAATTTTTGTTCTATCTATGTATAATTTCCAGCATGAAATTCAGATTGTTAAATATATGAATTTATTTTATTTATGTCATCACACAATTCGTAGAACAAACTTAAAACATATTATATATTTTTCATGGAATTTGAACGGATAAATTCATATGTAATTGGACAAGTTTAATTGCTTTCGGATCAACATGTGAAAAAAAAGAAAAAGAAAAAGAAAAAAAGTGCCTGTTTGCATGATGAATAGCTCACTGTTTGGTTTTTTTACCAACAATTGCATATAGAATATTGTTTTATATATTAGATATATGTGTAGGCTACTGTTTGTTTTTCCCATGTAATTGATTTAATAGATTTATATCTAAACTGCGGTACGTTACAATGAAAAAAAAAAAAAGGGAAAAAAAAATATAGTTTTATATATTATATATAAAATAGTGTTGCCTGCTACTGTTTTATTTGATACAATTAATTTGCCCAGTTTTCCTTTCCGTGGTTGTTCGTAGACTCTGTCAACAATTTCTATGGTAGTCTTTGATTAGGATATTAATCTAATATTTTTTGCATGCTGGCTATTAGATATTCAATTTAATTTACATTATAAGGCCACCGTTTGTTCTTTGAAATGTGTGGTTAGTAATAAAAGTGGCTATCTACCTGCCACTGTTTCATATATTCACGATTAGAAGTCCAATGTGTTCATATATATTTTATTCTGTTAACATGTAATTTGTCAAAATTCTTATATGCAAATCATTTTTACATTGTTTTGGTCTAATTTTCAATGTAATTAGAATATTTTATTTTTAGATCTCTAGTAATATTTGCATATTGATTATTAGAATGTAATTCTATGAGCATGCTTGTTATATCCTACCATGATTTGTATGCTTCTTTATTTAATAGTTTCACAACATAATTAGCATATTCAAAAAAAATTTAGATTTTAATTTTTATTACATGCTTATTGTGTCTAAAGTCATGTGTAAGTGTATGGCATTTACATGTTTATTGTCCGTAAAGTTTTGATTTAATTTTGGAGTTACAGATTTTAATTTAAAGTGCTAATTTAATTGTGAAGATACAAATTTTAATTTAAAAGTTTTAATTTCATTGTGGAGTTACAAATTTTATTTTAAAGTTTTAATTTAATTGTGAAGTTACAAATTTTATTTTGGTTTGTAACTCATCTAGCATTTTAATTTATTGGTTAATTTTATTATTCAATAGTTGGCTATATGGTTTCAATTAATTTATTATATTTTGTTTAGATTATTTGGTTTGTATTTTCTCATGATTTTTTGCTAACTTCTTTACAGGAATACCTATGCGAGGAAAAAAAAATACAAATTCAAATGAACAAAATTTGGGCTTGCAACAAAAGTTCGGACTATATAATTGAAGCAATTGTTTTGCTTGAGATTTTGTTGTAATTTCTTTTTACCAATATGTAAAAGTATTTTATTTGCTTATTTTGTTGTAGCAATTTTTTACATTGCTTGTAATTTTGGTTAGCAATTTTTAAATTACTTGTAAGTGTTGGACCTTGATTTATTTTAACCTAGTTCATCCTTGGTAAATTTAATTTTAAAAAATTGTTTCTCACGGAGTGGGAGTCAACATGCTCTTGAAAGTTTTGTTAAAAGATTAACTGGATTTTAAGTAGGACCGATGTGACCTCTCTAGTCTTTCTGGAAATATTCTTGACCATGTTCGATTCTAAGTTAAGTGGTGAGACTAGTTTTGAATTAAATTTCTAACTGTGGGATTTTCTAACGGTTAAGTTTAATTTATGGAAACAGAAAGTGATATTCTGTTGTCATTTTAAAAAATGACAACTGTCACTAATGATGCTGCTACTGCTAATGTTGGTGGGGATTTGAACCCTGAGGCAACTGACTTGCCAATCCTAACTGTGACCTTTGTGGTCAATTCTGGTGTTACTCCGACTGTTCCGGGAGGACCGCTCAGTCACCATGAGCGCTTAGAGAAATTTGCTGGGGTGAACTTCAAGAGATGGCAGCAAAAGATGCTGTTCTACTTGACCACGCTGAACCTTGCAAAGGTTTTGAGCGAGGATCCTCCAACCGTGGCAGAGAATGAGCCAAATAGGTAGAAAGTCATGGCACTTGACACATGAAAACAGACAGACTACCTTTGTCGGAACTATGTATTCAACAACTTGGCAGACTCACTCTATTGTGTTTTGTGCCAAGAGCTCAGCAAAGGAGTTATGGGAATCTTTGGACAAGAAATACAGGACCGAGGACGCCAGGGCAAAGAAATTTGTTGTTGGCCGGTTCCTAGACTTTAAAATGGTAGATTCAAAAACTGTGATAAGCCAAGTCTAGAAGTTCCAAGTGATCTTGCATGAAATTCATGCTGAGGGGATGCCTTTGAATGAGCCATTCCAAGTTGCTATGATCATTGAGAAACTTTCCAATGATTGGAAGGACTTCAAGAACTACTTGAAGCACAAGCGCAAGGAAATGTCAGTTGAAGAGCTGGTTGTTCGACGCCATATTGAGGAAGATAATAGAAAAAAAAGAAGGAAGTACCTTCTCTATGAAGGCCAATGTCATTGAGCATGGCAAATCTTCTGGGGTGAAGAAGAAGGTCCCTGTGAACAAGGGCTCAAAGTTGGGGCCAAGGGGTGGTGTTGCAAAGAAGTCGGCATACAAGCCGCAGGAACCTGGTTATCGATTCTTAGGGAAGTGCTACAACTGTGGTAGCGACGGGCATCGAGCTAGTGACTGCCACAAGCAGAAGAAACCATACAAGACCAAACCTTGTGCTCACATGGCATATATGCACAAGCACTCCCATGATGAAGATAACATGCACTTGTCTGCCGTTGTCTCTGAGGTGAATCTAGTGGGTTCAAACCTAAGGAAGTACCTCCTCTATGAAGGCCAATGTCATTGAGCATGGCAAATCTTCTGGGGTGAAGAAGAAGGTCCCTGTGAACAAGGGCTCAAAGTTGGGGCCAAGGGGTGGTGTTGCAAAGAAGTCGGCATACAAGCCGCAGGAACCTGGTTATCGATTCTTAGGGAAGTGCTACAATTGTGGTAGCGACGGGTATCGAGCTAGTGACTGCCACAAGCAGAAAAAACCATACAAGACCAAACCTGGTGCTCACATGGCATATATGCACAAGCACTCCCATGATGAAGATAACATGCACTTGTTTGCCGTTGTCTCTGAGGTGAATCTAGTGGGTTCAAACCTAAGAGAATGGTGGATTGATACTAGGGCTACACGCCACATTTGCTTCGAGAAGAAGCTGTTTACAACTTTCGAGTTGGTTACAAACAGTGAGAAATTGTTTATGGGGAATTCTACAACCTCAATTGTTGAGGGGAAAGGAAAGGTGGTCCTAAAGTTGACCTTAGGAAAGGAGTTGACCTTGAACGAAGTCTTGTATATTTCGGACATTCGTAAGAATCTTGTCTCGGGGTCTCTTCTCAGCAAACATGATTTTCATATGGTCTTTGAGTCTGACAAGGTCGTTCTGACCAAGATCGGAGAGTATGTCGGTAAGGGTTACATATTGGGGGATATGTTTAAACTCAACGAAATGACTATTATCCCAAAGATGAATAAAGATGCATCTTTTTTTGCTTACATGCTTGAGTCTTCTAATTTGTGGCATGGTAGACTAGGACATGTGAATTTTGAATCTTTACATAGATTAATCAAGGTAGATCACATACCATCTTTTAAGATTAATCCGAAACACAAGTGTGAAACTTGTGTTGAAGCAAAGTTGACAAGACCTTCGTTTCATTCTACTGAAAGAAGTTCAGAGCCATTGGCCTTAGTGCATAGTGATGTGTGTGACTTAAAGTTTATACAATCACGTGATGGCAATAAGTACTTCATCACTTTTGTTGATGATTGCACTAAATATTGTTATGCGTATTTGCTCAAAAGCAAAGATGAGGCTATTGACAAGTTTGTTCTTTATAAGAATGAAATCAGTTAGGCCACAAGATTAAGGCTTTAAGAAGTGATCGTGGTGGTGAGTATGAATCACCGTTTATTGAGATTTATGCTCAATTCAGAATTATCCACCAAATCACAGCATCTTATTCTCCTCAGTCAAATGGGATTGTTGAGCGGAAGAATAGGATGCTAAAGGAGATGATGAATGCAATGTTAATAAGTTTTGGATTGCCACAGAATATGTGGGGGGAAGCAATTCTTTCCACGAATTACATTCTGAATAAAGTACCTTGGAAGAAGGTAGACAAGACCCCGTATGAGTTATGGAAAGGCATCAAGCCTTCTTATAAATTCTTACGAATGTGGGGGTGTCTTGCAAAAGTGGCGATGCCTACACCCAAGCGGGTTCGGATATGATCTAAGTCAGTGGATTTTGTATTCATTGGATATGAACATAATAGCAGTACATATCGATTTCTTGTGTATAGGTTTGTTATTCCAAATATACACAAGAATACTATCATGGAATCAAGAAATGTGTCTTTCTTTGAAAATGTATTTCCATGTCGTCTCGAACAAGGGATTTAGAGTTCCATGGAAGAGGTTGAAGGTAACAATGATCACATAGCTGATTAAACAGATGATCACTTCGATGATCAAGTTAATGATCAAGCTAAAGATGTAGATGAGCCAAGAAGGAGTAAGAGGGCTAGGAGTGCAAAGTCTTTTGGTCTGGACTTTTTGACTTATATGTTAGAGGGAGAACCTTGAATTTTCCATGAAGCTGTAATTTCACCTAAAAGTCCTTTATGGAAAGAACTAATCAAAAGTGAGATTGACTACATCTTGTAGAACCATACTTGGGAGTTGGTTGATTTACTCCCAAGCAGTAAGGCCTTGGGGAGTAAGTGGATCTTTAAAAAAAAGACGAAAGCTGATGGGTCAATTGATAAGTATAAAGTTAGATTAGTTATCAAAGGATACAGGTAGTGTGATAACCTGGATTATTTTGATACGTATTCACTTGTGACAAGGATTACATACATTCACATGGTGATTGCGATAGTAGTTTTACGAGGTTTGGAGATACATCTGATGGACGTAAAGACAACTTTCTTAAATGGAGATCTAGACGAAGAAATCTACATAGAGTAATCCAAGGGATTTTCAACTCCAAGACAAAATAAGAAAGTCTGTAAGCTTGTTAAATCATTGTACAGTTTGAAGCAAGCTCTCAAGCAATGGCATAAGAAGTCTGATAATGTTATTTGTCAAATGGGTTCAGAATAAATGAGTGTGATAAATATGTATATGTCAAAGACACTGACAAAGGTTATGTCATTTTGTGTCTATACGTAGATGACATACTCATTGTTGGTAGCAATGATGAGATGATTCAAACTACCAAGAGATTGTTAAACTCTAAGTTTGACATGAAAGATATGGGCCTTGCAGATGTAATTTTGGATGGTAAGATTATCAGAACATCTGATGGTATTGTACTTTCTCAATCTCACTATATTGAGAAGATATTTGAGAAATTTAGAAAATCAGATACAAGTGTGTCTAGGACACTGGTAGACGTGAGTCTAGATTTGACCAAGAATAATGGTGAGAGTGTTTCTCAGCTAGAATATTCTTGAGTCATTGAAAGTTTGATGTATCTGATGAGCTGTACAAGGCCGGATTATAGCCTACTCTGTTAGCAAACTTACTAGATACACGAGTAATCCGAATGCTACTTATTGGAGGGGCATTATGCAGGTGTTAGGTTATCTATGCTACACCTAGGGTTATGGGTTGCATTATACCAGATACCCAGTGGTACTAGAAGGGTATAATGACACTAATTGGATATCTGATATAAAAGACTCCAAATTCACTAGTAGTTATGTGTTTACCCTCAAAGGGGTAGCCATGTCTTGGAAATCTTCTAAACAAACGTATATATCGAGATCAATGATGAAATATGAGTTTATTGATAAAGTAGCTGAAGAAGCTGAATGGCTTTGCCAGTTCGTTGAGTACGTTGGTCGAGACCTGTGCTAGCCATCTGTATTCATTGTGATAGTGAATCGGCGATTGGACGGGTACATAATAATATGTATAATATAAAGTCTAGAAATATTCGTTGTAGACAAAATTCCATACGGCAACTACTCTTAAACGGAGTTGTCACTTTAGACTATGTAAAGTCTCAGGACAACATTGCGGTTCCGTTAAGCAAAGGGTTAAATCGAGTGTTAGTAGAGAAGTCGTCAGAAGGAATGGGATTAAGGTCTTTAGTGTAAGGTGTTACCATAATAGAAACCCAACCTATTTGACTGGAGATCCCAAGATCTAGGTTCAACGGGACAACCTAATTGCATGTAACAGTGGTATGTCATTGAGAAGGTTAAACCTCCAGCTATTCCTTTTATCAGTAATACCTGCAAGGGTAGAGGTTAAGCTAAGCTTTTAATGACTCTAGTGTGTTGAGCTGTTAAGCTAAGTATAGCAGGATACTCAAGTAGAGTCATCTATGTGAGTGTGAAGTGGGGCCGCTTCTATAAGAATTGACAGGGCCTAATTCTTTAAACCACTCACTGAACCAGGCTAGTGTTCCGGGGTCAAACCGGACACAACAGTGAGAATAGAACGATGGCTGGAGTAATTCCTGTGTGAGGTCTGTTGTCTTGGTTTATATAAACGACTGAACAGTTTAAGATTTCGTGTTCGCTGGACAACCAGTAAATCTGATAGACTTCACTAGGAGTGGTTCAAAGCCAAAAACTACCTTTTCCGATGCCAGGGTTATTCCGTTGCACTCTCTTCGAGTCTTTGTTGTGAAGCGTTGTCTGTTTGTTGTTATTTGGTCAATTTTTATTCATGTGAGGGATTGTTGAAAGAATAATAATTTTTTGGTGACTTTAATGCAATATTAAAGTAGGTGTCAAACCTCAATTGAGGTAGATTAAAGTGGGTTTAGATTATTTATAATGTAATCTTTACACCACAAAAAGAATGACAAAAAACCATTAAGGTTTGAATGAGAAATTAACTCATTAAGTTGATCTCATGAAAGAGGTGTTGGGAAAGGTGTAAAACCTTGTATCCCACATTGATTGTAGATGAAAACATTGATGGGTATTTAAAACCCATTTTTTGCATAAGGGTGTAAGCCCTTTGGGGCATCCAAATTTTTCGAAAGAAATGAGTTATGGATGCGTCAAGGATGGACATGGGCCAAGACTATGATCTAAGTTAGTTATGCAAAAATTACCACGCGCGCGCGTGCCGCCTGCCCACCATGCCCAGACCGAGCCGGGTCCGTGGTCCGTGATCCATGGATCGTGGATCTTGGATCTTGGATCTTGGACCTTGGACCTTGGGGCTTGGAATGGATTGAGTGTGGGGGTTGGGCTTGACCGATCCATCTTGATTTTTTTGGGCCAGTCAGATGTGTGGGCTACAGGAAAATCTAGTCTTCTCTATTGATAATTGAATTAAATCCATTAGTTTTGTAGAATTAATTCAGGATTAATGTAGAATTAATTTTTACATTTGTTGCAAGGGAGCCTCTTTTTTTTTCCCCTCAATGTGTATAGAATGAGGCCTTCTCCTTCAGCTTTCTACACCAGAAATTGCTGTTATGCTTGTCTTCCTAAGTTTTCCAGTTTATTTTATATATTGAAAAATCTAGAAATTTCCGAGATGTTGATTTGTGATTATGTATCAATTTTAAGCAGTATATAACAATCCCAATCAAACAATCAAGACAAAACGATACAACGATTTTACGTGAAAAAACCACAATTGGACATCTCCAATTGTGATAAAAAAACCACGGGCGACAGCCATAAAATAATCCACTAAGAAGATATAAAGGAATTACACAGGTATACTCTCAATTACCTAGCGAATCCACGCCTGAATTGAACCAACCTCTATGTGTCTCTTCCAACCCCGTCTTCACCTCGGAATTGTCTTGACAATGAGCCACTCCAAAATCTACCAAAGTTTCAGGCTCGTATTCTTCAGAATCCACTGAAGAACAACTCTCTCTTTTGTATAGAATTAAACAAACAATCCTTTGATGTAAACTTCTAAAACCATGAGTTGAATACTCAATCAAAACATCAAAGAAACTAACAAAATATCTTCAGAGATAAACCTTAATATCCAAAAAGAAGATCTGGAGAAATAATCCTAAAATCTGACTGAATCATGTACTTATAGAAATCTGAATTGCGATGCTCGTTCGAGCGAAGACTCTCTCGTTCGAGCGAGGAACCAAAAACGCGTGTTTTCCATAAGTGGCTTCGCTCGAGCCATGCACCCTTCGCTCGAGCGTACATTAATCTCTTTCAGGTTTTTACACAGACGCAGCCTTCGCTCGAGCGAGGACTTCTTCGCTCGAGCGAGCAAGGGCGGACAGGCAACTTTGAATGCAATTTTACATTTTGCTTCGGGGGCGCTGCCCCTCGACCCTGCCGTGGCACTGCCCCAGACCCGCCAAGAGACGTTGCCCCTTGGACTCCCGCGAGCTGACTGGGCAGCTCGATCCCCGTCATAATCAGCGAAGTGACAATCTTGAAAGTATCAACATTACAAACTTCTCTGCAAGGCACAATTCAGGTTGGATTCACATCTAAACACTCATAGCCTCACAGAAATAAAAAGTGCGAAAACAAATACAACTTAAAGGAGTTTTATCAAACGGGGTTGCCAAGAATAAAACCTAACATGCTTCTTGTGAGAGAGTGCTGCAAAGTTTTGTTCGTCGAAGCTATTTAGTCGGTGCATTGCATAGTTAGTTCAACCATCGTATCCTAGGAGACAGACGTTGAACAACCTCCAGCACTCAACTGGTGAGGCGACGAATCTGTTTTAAGAACACTGTCTAGTGCAGGTTTCGATTTGCTTTTTTCTCCAATTTTATTCTTATGAATTTTTGTTTTATCTATGTATAATTTTCAACATGAAATTTAAATTATTAAATATATAAATTTATTTGATTTATTTTACCACACAATTCATAGAACAGGAAGGTGGTAGATCATAATGATAGTAACTATGATGAATTCATTAAACTAAAAAAACTATGATGAATTCATTAAATTAAAAAAAAAGTGAGAGGAGGTGAAGACAAATTAAGACAATAAGATCATTTTATTTTATTGTGCTGGAGATTTAAAATGCAGTGTCTAATTTATCTATAAGAAAAATGCATGAGACCTCCGGTGGAGGTGGTGGAGCTCTCTTGTGGTTGATCCAAAAAATTATTATTATTACTTTTTTACTTTCAACTAATGACAGTGTCATGTGACATTGGGAGTCATTGGGGTCTCTTCCATTGGAGTCCCAGCAAAGTCCTATCCCTAATTTCTTATGAATTGACAACCACAACGAAATTACTTTAGCAGTCACATCATTCCTGATTATAAGACAATAATTCAAATAGAAAGACTGTTATGTTGCAAAGCACTTTTCTCTATTTAGTGAACAAATGTTTTTTGAAATGAAATTTTACTAACAAAACACACGAGGATGCATTGTATTTTTGTTTGAAAAATGTCTTGTAATTCAAATTTTGTGGCTCAAATGGTCAAAATGACGTCGTTTTGGCCGTTTTTATGTTGTTCTGTACTCAAAACGACGTCATTTTGACCATTTGAGCTACTTTTGAGCCACAAAATTTAAGTTACGTAGCATTGTCGTTTTTGTTTTGTGTTTTTTGTTTGTTGTGCTAATTGGTCACTCATCAACCCCGAGGTGATGGTAAGTAATTGGACATTCATTTTGGTGTTAATTTAATTGGAATCAATTTGTTTTGTTATAATACTATTTTTTTTTCATTCTTGTTTTTATTGATGTATTCGCTTATTTTCTTATCAATAAAACATTTCTTTTGTTGATAATAAAAAAAAAGAAAAAAAAGAAACTAACCACTCCAAATAATTAGCTCTCTTCCATCAGGCAAACGAATCACAGTGACTCTAATATCACTATTATCACACCACCCACCACTACCACTCTCATGTGGCCACCACCCCACCTCCTGGTACCATTCCAACACCACCACTATCATTAATATAATCACTAATATATTAATTTTAATATCACAATCAAATATATAAATATACATATATATATATATATATATTAAAAATACTTCTATAACTATACCATAAAGACAACTTGCTCAAAGAAGAAAGTATATGGGGAATCAAAACAACAGGCGTAGACATAATGAACTGAGAGAGAGAGAGAGAGAGAGAGAGAGAGAGAGTAAAGAAAAGCTGTTGCGTAAATGAAGGTTACAAAACAGTGGTGACTCTAAGAATTTTTGTCAGTGGTGTCAATCAAAAACTTAAATATCATATATCTTACAGAAAATTCACATTAATCATTATATCACCTATGGAGAAAAAAATTAACAAATTAATTTAAATTCTAAAATTATAAACAAAAATATTTTAATATATTGATACTATTGTTTAAGCAAAAAGACATGCTAATGTCTAATATGGGTTCAAAATTGGTGGGTTCAAAAGAGTAGGACTTAAAACTATGGGTTCAAAATTGTATTTTAGTGTGTTCAATTACTAATTTTTTTCTTAAAATCTAATATTTATATAATAAATAAATAAAAAAATTCAGCCAAGGGATTCGGGTGACACCCTTGACCAAGCCTTGGAGCCGCCCCTGTGAATAAAGTTAAAAGATTCAACACGGGTTTGACTAGATTAAACTGTGAACAAACCAAATGCATATGGGGGCTTCCTAGTTAAAAGTTGAAGAGTCAAATTAATCCTCAAATAATATCATTTTTTTATACACAATAAGATATAAAGGGAAGGATTGTAAACTTCGCAGTTTGGAATTTTGTATTGGGATTTCAATCTTTTTAAAAACTCAGAATCAAAAACATCTTTACACAAATGGTCAAAAACCATAGCAAGGCCAGCCAGGACCCCATCAAGGGTTTGGCCCTCTCTTTTCTCCATACATATATAAATACACACACATAAGATTGCATCTATCCTAAAATATGTTTCTCCTTGGTTTTTAGAATAACAATCACTATAACAATTTAAAATTTTAAAAACAAAAATTTAAAATTTAAATCTCTTTTTACAGATAAAATATTTTTATTCCCAAAAGTGTCATTATTAATTTTTTTGTGATGAAATTTGACATTTAGTGATGAATTATTATCCTTTTGAGACCTAATTATTTTGCATATTTATTAGCGATGTTTTCAAAATTTTATTGCTAAAAGTCATTTTTTTTTTGAATTTTTGAGATAATCTTTTAGCAACCATCTTTGTGACAACAGGAATTAGTCCACATATTTTTTGCAACAAAATTTTTACTTTTGAAAAAGAAAAAAGATTAATTCTTAAAACTTTTATTTGTTGTAATGTAATGATAACAATGCTTAAAATTATTATACATTCTTTGTTACATGCAACTTTAATTAAAAAAAAAAAGTGCTATTATTTCAAACTTATTAACAACTATCTTTAAAACACTCGTTAATATATTGTTTGGTGTTTTATTTCTTCTTTTAATAATAGTTTAGTCATTTTAAACATGCCTAACATGGATTGAATAATCCTTACAAAGTATTCTTGAACCAAAATAAATTAAACAATTGAATTGAAGGTTCTTTTATCTCAACAACAAATATTACTTCGATGACCACAAAGGGCCTGCTGCAAAGGAAACAATTAAGAAGATATAAAAATAAACGGAAATTTTAGAGATAAAGAGATAGAATTTGCAATTAATTGAAGCAATCTTTAAAAGTAAATTCTAATCCTATGATTACAGTTAGTGAAACTACTCTATCTACTTGATGCTATTCAGTTTGAACAACAAGGAGATTCATGGCTTTTTTTTTTTTTTTTCCTTTCTAAATTTAAACCTTCTTAATTGTTGTTAGAGATATAATATAAATAATAAAATTATCGGAATTGGAGACAAGTTTATATCATTTGGAAAATGTTACAAATTTTTTTTTTTTTGGATCAACGAAAGAAAGTATATTGATACACCAATGCCAAGTAGGTTACATCAAACAGCTAAGGAGAAACATGAAAGTGTGAAAAATCAAACAGAATCATGAATCAACCAAAGAGCAAGAGCAAAAAAGATAGAAGGCATGGAGCCAATCTAAAACACTAAAGGAAAATTGGAAATACAAAAATAGCAGCACAAAGTCCCTAAACATAATAAATGGTGTAAATTTAAAATTGGTCCAATGTGAATATCATGTTTACAATAATTGTGGTTTTTAGATACACTTTTTAAGATAATTTTTCTAAATTTGTAGCATTGTTGATATCATTTATGTTGTGACACATGTGTATCTTTAAAAACAAGAAATTATCTAGTCTTTTGAAAATTATATGCTTGTCCAATAGGAATGACTTGTCATTATAACATATACGAATTTTAGGGGTCAATTTTTTTCATCCCCAAAAGTAAAAATCTTATTACAAAAAAGTATTCGGGCTACCAATTTTATTCTTCATGTGAGCCATTATGAAAGTCTTGTCTTGAAAAGTACAAAAAAAAAAAAAAAAAATTAAAAAAAAAAAAAAAAACTTTAACGACAAAATTTTAAAAATGTCACTAATTTAGATACATAACAATTTTGTGTAAAAATATATGTACTTTTTGATAAAAAAGAAAATTTGATTCTAAAAGAATAATAATTTATTACCAAATATCCAATTTCGTTGACACTGTTGGCATTTAAGATATTAAAAAAAAAAATGAATTCTGTATGTACTTTAATTTGTTGTAATATATGTTTACATGACTCAAAAAATGAGAAAGGTTTTTGTAGTGTCTTTACTTATGTGAATCAAAAGGTAGAAACAATATAGAAATATTACAAAACACTAATAATTAGGCACATAGTGATGTGTGTATTTGGAAAAAACTACATAAAATATCAAATCCGACTACTTAAATTAATAAAAATCATATTGTACATCACATGTACAATATATGTACCTTCATCACTATACAATATTGTTAGGTTTTTATTCTTGGTAACTCCGTTTGACAAAACTCCTTTCAGATGTATTTATTTTCACACTTTTATTTCAGTGAGGCTATGAGTTTATTAGATGCGAATCCAAACCTGAATCGAACCATGCAGAGAAGTTTGTGATGCTAATGCTTTCAAGATTGCCACTTCGCTGATTATTACGGGGGTCGAGTTGCCCGGTCAGTTCGCGGCCGAAGCAAAATGCAAAATTGCATTCAAAATTGCATGTCCGTCGTTGCTCGCTCGAGCCAAGGAATGCGCGCTCGAGCCAAGGATTGCGTCCATACAAAAACCTGAAAGAATGTATTCCTCGCTCGATCCAAGGATCCGTCGCTCGAGCCAAGGCACTAGTAGAAATCATGAAAAATACACTCCTCGCTCGAGCCAGTAAAGCTTCGCTCGAGCGAGCCTCAGAATCCGGATTTTTCAAGGAGTTTGTTTTCTCCCCAATCTAGGATTACTTTTGGTTCTCTATAAATACTTGGTTTTCTCCCAAAACTAAGGTATTGATTGAAGTCCTCCAGATCTTCTTTTTGGTTCTTAAGGATTATATCTGGGGATATTTTGTTAGTTTTCTTCGATATTTTTATTGAGTATTCAACTCATGATTTAAAGAGAGTACATCAAAGGTTTGGTTTGTTATACACAAAAGATAGAGTTGTTCTTCGGTGGAGTCTGAAGAATTCGAGCCTGAAGCTTCGGTGGATCCTGGAGTGGCTCTTTGGAAAGACAATTCCGAGGAGAAGACGGGTTGGAAGAGGCACATATATGTTGGTTCAATTAGGCGTGGATTCGCTAGGTAATTGAGAGAATACCTGTGTAATTCCTTTAAATCTTCTTAGGCCTCGTTTGGGAACAGGCTAATTTAGTAACTTTTTGGCTATTTGGCTAAAAAGGTAGGTAAAAAAAACTTGTATGTTTGGGATGACTTTTTAGCTAATTACGAAAAGATGTGCAAAAAGTAGAGAGAAAAGAGAATCTTTGACTTTTTGGTATGGGTTGTTTGCTTTTTAGCTAATTTAGTAACTTTTTGGCTAATTGGCTAAAATAGCCTCTTGCCAAACGAGGCCTTAGTGGATTGTTCTTGTGGCTGTTGCCTGTGGTTTTTTGATCACAGTTGGAAATGTCCAATTGTGGTTTTTTCCACGTAAAATCGTTGTATCTCTTTGTCTTGATTGTTTGATTGGGATTGTTATATTTTGCTTAAAATTGATACATAATCACAAATCAACATCTAGGAAATTTCTAATTTTTTCAAATATAATCTTTCCTTCCAAGAAAATCCAAATTGCAAAAACCCTCATAGCGTTTGTTGAAGTTTTTTAGTGGAAAAGGCCCAAGGTTCAATACTACTATCCTGTGGTAAACTCACACAACTACCCAATATGAACCTATTAAAATGAATTGAAAATTTTGCATGTTTGTTTCGCAACCTAAATGAAGACTTTCAAACTCCTGACCATCCTCTTCTTCTCCACCCTCTCCTTCTTTACCCACACAGCTTTCTCAGACACTAATTGCCAACCTTCCTCATGCAGCATTGCACCGATAGTCCGGTTCCCTTTCCATCTAGCAAACCTTCAAGACGATCGGTGCGGAGTTCCAGGCTTTGGTCTTTCATGCAACTCCAAGAACCAAACAATCCTAACCCTCCCACTTGCCGGTGAATTCATCGTAACCTATATCGATTACAACACTAAATGGATTTACATCAACGACCCAGATTCCTGCATCCCCAAGAGGCTCCAAATCTTCACCCTTTACGGATCACCGTTCATATCAGTTTTTCCTATGGACATCACTTTCCTCAACTGTTCATTGGACAGCTCATATGATTTTCAATTCCCGATCTATTGCCTCAGCAATTACCCTAAATACGTCGTAGTAGCTTCCAGCAGTTCTTCCGTGCCTCTGGGTTGCCAGAACATGTCTAGGGTTTCAGTTCCGGTAGATGACACGGTTTACCGGTACCAGAATCCAGGGGCTCTTGGTGTTGATCTTATGCTGACGTGGAGGATACCTGGTTGCGTAGCTTGTGAAGCTAAGGGTGGGACTTGTGGTTACAAAAATGTTAACAGAAGGCAGATTGGATGCTTTAATCTTCCTAGTCAAGGTAGGTTTCAATTTTTCATTTTCATTTTACTGGATTTTCTACCCAGAATAAAAGTACATGAAAAGCGAAGAATTAATTCCAAAAAGGGAATGAGTTTTCTTTAGTCGAGTTATTGGATCAGATGGTATTATTTGGGATTGTGACGGTCTGTCACAGTTCTCGTTTTCATCATCTGAATAGTTTTATTTTTTAAATTTTTTTTTTAGATTGTTTACTCAAAAATAAATAAATAAATAAAGTCGATCTAATATTTGTAATTATATAATTTTATAACATTTGTTTCTGAAAAATGAACAGAAATGATTTTGAAAATAAATCATATATTTTTTTTGAAAATAAATATGATAAAATTATTCAGCTAGGTATAAGAAATCAACTTCATTTTTTGGGTTGATGACCTAACCAAAGTGATCTAAAAACTTAACAGTTCAAATGATTGAACAGATATGTAGTGGAATCACACGGACCAAAGAGTGATGTCTAGTTCAATTGGAGATAAACCATTTCCTTCTAAAAAGTAATAATAAGTTTGTGGCCATTTGTTTGTGTTTGTTTGTTTTTTATTTATTTGTAATTTATTTAGGTAAAAATTTGAAAAATACATATTTTTATTAGGTGCACTTAAAATAAAATAAAAATAGGGTGTTTGGTGCATAGTTACCGGCCGATTCGTATCAGAAAATCATACCTCCGATTCAGATACTCACCGTTATACCCGTGAGAATGAAATTCACAGCTGTATCGTCCGAGTCCCGGTACATAGCGGCGTGAATCCGATATATGGGCCGACACGGGCTGATACAGTCCGATACGGTCTCTGTTTCTGTTGTTGTTGTGCAGCGGCGTGAATATAGTCTTTGTTTTCTTCTTGATGTGCTGAGCGATAACAATGGAAACGTCTTGAGTCCGATAATGTTATCGTTCAGATCTTGCCATTGTTAGAAAGGTCTTGAGTCTAAATTTACTATCCTCAGTATTGCCTTCCTTATCCTGTTGATCATGAAGGGCTATTGTGCTCTGTTTCTGGTTTTTTTTTTTTTTTCGTTTCTTTTTCATCGATCTAAAGCTGAAGGTGCCTGGGTTTGGTGGATTTGTAGATGGGTAAGAAGAGAAAGGTACTTGGGTACATGGGTGTGCATGGGTTTATGGTGGATTTGTAGATTCAAATGTTTAAGCTTTTTTTTTTTTTTTTACACCTATACCTCTATTTATATTAATATATATATATATATATATATATTTATTTATTTCTCAGTAGAAGAAAAAATAAATATTTTTTTATTAAAAGTTTAACATATGCTAAAAATAAATACATATCATTTAGTTGAAAATGAGTAAAAAATGTTCCCACATAACAAAATTTTGATTAAAATGTAACAAATTAAAGTTAAAAGAGTCAAAAAAATGCATAAAATTTAATTTTAGAGGGATTGCTAATGATTTTTAAAATTTCACAGTCGCGACACCCGATTCCCGATACGTACGAACCGATACTACCGATACCGATACTCCGCGATCGATACCGTTACGTCAGCCGATACCGCGATTTAGAACTATAGTTTGGTGGCTATCATGTGATTTTCTTTACTTTTTCAATTTAAAATTTTAGAATAAACTCAAAAGGCTAATATTTTTAAGCTGAATATAATTTTATTTTTTTTAAAAGCTAACATCAACTCCTTTTTAAGAAAGTTGCATTTGCATTGTACAATTTAGTAAGTTATTATCACATGAAGGGGCTGATCAAAAAAACAAAAAAAATCATCACATGAAGGGAGAACACTCACAGACAATCAATAAATAAATAAAAAAAAAAATTTATTCAAGGACGGCTGATTAAAAGACAGAGTGAACCAATAAGAAAAAATAATAATCTTGTAATATATCAATTTCCTATTAATTTTGGTTTCTTTTATGTATGACAATGACTGCATAGAGAAACCAAATGATAAATGTTAATGGTAAAATTATTGAGTGATTTTCGGCAAGTTTGTGGGTGTTTTAATTTGATATTTATCAGTTAAATTAATGGAATTTATTATATTTTATTGTTGATTTTTGAAAGATAATATGACATGCTATGAAATAACATAATATTACAATAAATTAAAATTTTAGAAACAAAAGATTAGGAATTATTGGTTGCGTTTGGTAGAGTTTTCTAAATATAATTGGAGAATAGAGTTGTATTTTGAGTTTGTGAGTTTTGGAATTATGATTTGAGTGTGGAAAATTTGTTTGGTGAATGAGTTTTAAAAAGAGTTTTGAATTGAGTGGGGAATTTTTGATGTGACATATGATATTTGATACAAAAACTTACAACTCATAATCAAACACACAACTCAAAATTCTATTAAAACTCATAATTTTTTTTAAAAATTCGGAAAATATATTTTATTGAATATATAAAAATTAACATTAAAAAAAAAATTGCACTGTTTCGGTCAACCGACCGGACGACCAGTTAGTCAAATTTTCCTGCCTTTGACCGCGTTTTCAAAAGTAAGCATGAAATTAATTTTTGAAATTTGTAAACAAACGCTCTATTCAAATCAGCTCTGGAACTAACGTTCCAAAGTTGTACCAAACACAGCCATTATTCTTTAGGGACGAAATAAGTTAGTTGTCAAAAGTGTTGTCATACTTTTAGTGATAAAATTCAACAAGTAGTGATGAATTACTATTATTTTGCAATCAAATTTTTTATATTAAAAAATAAATATTTTTAGCACAAAATTGTTTGTCTTTAAAAATATATTTATTAATAATATTTTTTAAATTTAAAATTAATTTTTTAACTTTTCAAGACAACCTTTTAGTGACAACTCACATAATGATAGAATTTGATTTCCTAATATTTTTTTGTAACAAAAATTTTATTTTAAAGACAAAAAAGTCTATTTCTTAAATCTTAAAACTTTATATGTTATGATTTGAATAATGTGAAGTATTGTTAAACTACCAAATAACCTCTCCATGTTAATATGCCATTGGCTTATAGGACTGCATAGAAAACCTAAATGACACCTTTGAAAAGGTAAGTTGGAAAGGTGACTGCCTGGAATTTTAATTATTAAAAAATTCAACAAAAATTAGTAATTATGCCCAAAAGGTATGTTGACAAGTTTTTTATTATAAAAAAGTTCAATAAAAAAAATAAAATAGTACTCATGCCCACTTGTTTATTTTTCCGTGTCAAAAGTCAACTGTATTAATGAAAACTTCCAAAATGGTCAACCACCCATCAGCTGCCCCTCTCTTACTCGACAAATGTTACATTTAAAAAATATGGTTTAATCATGATTATTAAAATTTTAAAAAAAAATATTTTACAAAAATTATAAACAAAATCCCCAATATAAAAAATAGCAACGTTTTTCAAGTTAAAAATTAACTTAAAATTAACTGACGTAGCATGCATTCATTGATTAGTACTAAAATAAATTTATAATATATCCAATCAGATCAAACTATCTTGGCTGATTTTAAATTGACTTTTGATATAGAATATCATTTTTCTTTGAAAAATTACTCATTATAACTTTATTCACATTTGTAATATATATATATACAACAATGCTATAGAGCTCTAAAAGTAGAGCTCTAAAAAGAGCTCTACTGAGCTGGCATGTCCAAAAAAAAAAAAAAAAAAAAAAAAAAAAAATTTCAAGCTAAAACATCACATCAAGTTGGATCCCACATAGCTCCATGTCATTAGTGCATGGTTTAGAGCTCATTTCCTAGAACTCTTAAGCATTTTTCATATATATATATATATATACATATGTGTGGTTATTCATGGTATTTAATTTTGGTATTATAGGCATACCAAGCACTATAAAGTATGGGATTGCCGTAGGCGTTGGAATACCCGGGCTTGGATGCCTCATTATTGCACTTGCATATTACATTGAGCACAGAACCCATTCCCGACGCCGCCAGCACGATGCCGAACTCTCTAACCCATCGATCACTCTCCAACCGCTCGCCATCGCAGCGGGCCTCGATGGGTCCACCATAGAGTCTTACCCGAAGACCGTGCTCGGGGAGAGTAGCCAACTGCCCAAGCCCAGTGATGGAACTTGTTCAATCTGTTTGGCAGAGTACCAGTCCAATGAGACCCTAAGAACTATACCAGAATGCAATCACTATTTTCATGCTACTTGCATAGATAAGTGGCTTAGGAGGAATGCCACGTGTCCCTTGTGCCGGAAGCCACCGGACAGGTCATCAGTGGTTACACCTAGCTCCACAATGTCCTTGTCCTTGTCGTCGTCGGCTACTACCTAGACAACCATTTTCCAATGATTTTCACCAACATTATCGTGTTGCAGGGGATATTTTCCTTACACAATGGTTAGATTATAAATATTGAATACAGATGTAGAAAGGAAAGAAAAAAAAAGAGTTAAAATTTTAAATTATGTTTCATCGATATTTTCCTTACATTTTTCTTTTTTAAATTATTAACTAAATTTATAATTCAAACATAGTGTAAGAGAGATTGTTTTTCACATATTTTTTTGTTATATATATATATATATATATGTTTACAGAAGGTGATTGTGGTGGTTACTCGTCCACTAAATTTTGTTTTGAGAGATAAACTAAAGTTAAAAGAAATGAAGGGTTACATTAAAAATGATAAACTAAGTGAAATATTAAATTATTTTAACGACTCAATTTCCAACAAGATTTTATTATGTGTACAAACTTATCAAACCAAGTTTAAATTGAATTCATAGTCAAGTTTGTTTACATAAGCCAATCTCAATTTTTTTTAATTGCTTGAATCGGTGCCCCTAGCACAAGTGCCCCTATTCTCATTGTTTTACTGGGATATCTTGATTGCCACATGTTCACTTATTATTGGTTGATTTAAATTAGACACCAGCACTTTTACTTTTACGATTATACATGTTTTGAAATTTATTTCTCGATATTTTTACCAAGTCATGCCGTTAGTGCAATTACGGCATATAAATAAAATTTTGAATAGAGGATTTTTATATGAGAAGAGGACCTAGACACAGAAAATTAACGGAAATGACTCGAGGCAGTAAGACGATTATACCAAGTCTTGCTTGAAATGGATAAACCCTTTTTGTTTTTTTTTTTTTTTTTCAATCAGCAATTTTTATTTATTTTTATTGATAATAGGAAAGAAGAGATACAAAGATGAGGCCTAGATAAAAGATGCATCATAGCTAATATTGAATACAGATGTAGAAAGGAAAGAAAAAAAAAGAGTTAAAATTTTAAATTATGTTTCATCGATATTTTCCTTACATTTTTCTTTTTTAAATTATTAACTAAATTTATAATTCAAACATAGTGTAAGAGAGATTGTTTTTCACATATTTTTTTGTTATATATATATATATATATATATATGTTTACAGAAGGTGATTGTGGTGGTTACTCGTCCACTAGATTTTGTTTTGAGAAATAAACTAAAGTTAAAAGAAATGAAGGGTTACATTAAAAATGATAAACTAAGTGAAATATTAAATTGTTTTAACTTAAAATTTTAACGACTCAATTTCCGACAAGATTTTATTATGTGTACAAACTTATCAAACCAAGTTTAAATTGAATTCATATTCAAGTTTGTTTACATAAGCCAATCTCAAATTTTTTTAATTGCTTGAGTTGGTGCTCCTAGCACAAGTGCCACTATTCTCATTGTTTTACTGGGATATCTTGATTGGCACATGTTCACTTATTATTGGTTGATTTAAATTAGACACCAGCACTTTTACTTTTACGATTATACATGTTTTGAAATTTATTTCTCCATATTTTTACCAAGTCATGCCGTTGGTGCAATTACGGCATATAAATAAAATTTTGAATAGAGGATTTTTATATGAGAAGAGGACCTAGACAAAGAAAATTAACGGAAATGGCTCAAGGCAGAAAGACGATTATATCTCGACCCAGATCAGAAAACAGAAATACAAAAGAGGATCAATGATACAAAATCCTTCTCTGAGTGTTAATTTGATGGGATTTCAAACCTTCTAGTGAGAAGAGAAAGTCATTGATGGAGAACAATAATAACTTGGCTGACAATTTGCTCTAATTTGCAATATGAATTTTCACATATTCCACCAACTCTAACTGTGATGTTTCCTTATGATTGAAGACTTAATGATTTCTTGCTAACCAAAGGGACCATAGAACAGCTAATGGAAGTGCTTTCCAAATGATTTTACCAAGATGTTTGGGATTGTGTCCATATCACCACAAAAGTAGCTGTGGAATTGAGTTTGGAGAGACCCATATCATTCCCCACCACTTGATTAAATCAGACCAAACAGTCCAAGAGAAAGGACAAAGCAGAAGTAGATGATTTGTAGTTTCTTCATTACAGTCACAGAATGGGCATGAGGGTGAAGAGGCAATAATGTGCCTAGAGAAGAGTAGGACTGAGGATGCAAAAATGCTAGAGGCCTCAAAAATTCTACCAAAAGTTTTACCAAATGTCTCACATGTGTGGGTCTTACACCCATGTGAGACATTTGGTAAAACTTTTGGTAGAATATTTGAGGTCTCTAGCATTACTCCTGAGGGTGCAATATGGTTCCACCAGGCAAGCCAACCAAAAGCTTTGATTCTAGGTGGTGTAATAGATTTCCAGAGTTTCATGATAGGAAATGGTGGCATACACACACAGTTTTCAAAAGCACAATAAAGAGAGCTTGAGGTAAAGTCACTAGAGGATGATGATAGCCAAGTGATTGAACCATTGTGTCCCTGTCTAAGGACAGCAGAGTGCGCAATATTGCAGGTCATCTGCTGGTGTGCTCCCTCCTCCCAAGCCCTCAGTGTTCTTCTATAATCCACAATCAAGACTAATGGGTTGACAGATGTATAGTTGCTTAGGATGTGATTAACACTTGCCTCTTTGTCTGTTGCAAGATTGAAGAGTCTTGGATAAAGAACAGAGAGGGGAATGTCTGTTGCCCAATTATCAATCTAGAACGTCATTCTATTTCCATCACCAAACCTGATATTGCTGATGAAATGGTTAAAAACCACAGATTGCCACTTCCTAGTGAAAGAATAGATTTCCAAATAGGAGAGGAATTTCTGAAAGTGGCTCAATTTGGTAGCCAGGAGGAATGGTCAATACCATTTTTTGCACATAAAGCCCTCCTCCATAGAGCATTATTTTCCTTGGCAAATCTCCACCACCACTTGCAAAGGCTTCATTGTTCTCTACTATCTTTCTAAATCCAAGGCCACTAAACTTTTTTTGCTGAGTATGCCTCCCAGTTTAGGAGGTGTACCTTTTTCTTCTCCTCTCCATCTCCACGTAGAAAGGATCTTTTAATTTTGATGAAAAATGGTAAAGAATTAGTTTTAAGATAGGAGGTGTACCTTTTTCAGATTTAAGTTCAAATCTGAAAACTAGAGTAAAAATTAAGGGAAATACAACTAAAGAAGAAAATAATACAACTACAAAAAAAAGTCAAAACTAAATATATGAGGTATAATAAAAAATCTTACGAGTCATAATTAAAATAATGTCATAATTAAAAAAAGAATTTGGTCATAACTAAATAAGAAAATAGTATAATTAAGGATGTATATAATAAACTCTTTTCATGGGGTGTACATAGTAGAATTTTCCAAAAATTAATATTCCAGAAAAAACTTAGCCCTTAAATGGATTTGTCTAAACCAAGTAATTAACGAATTAATTATTTTCAAAAACAGCAAAATTGTGAAATTAGAAGCCTAAACATTGGAATTTGGCCGAAATTCATTAAATTCCATAGCAAAGTGATCGGTATTAATTGTGAAGTCATATTTCACGTCCCGATCGAATTTCACGTCATTCGGACATGTGTCATACTGCGTCTACTAATACTTTTTGCCTTTGAGTTGAGGGTCATTTTTTAGTTGAAAGGGCAAAATTCAATTTGCCCCCTGTGATTTGAGTTTAGAGCATTTTACTCTCTTATGATTTAAATATAGATAAAAACACTTCTCGTAATTTCAAATTAAGTGGGTGTTTGGAAAGTGGATTTTTATGTAGGGTTTTTTAGTTGTAGGATATTATTAGATAAAATTTCTTTGGTGTTTGGAAAGATAGTTGAGTTTTGTTGTGGTTGGATGTGATGTTTGTGAGAGAAAAAGTGAAATGATCATGAGATTGGATGTGATATTTTGTTTAGATTTGTTTTTTTTTTTTGATTTTGCAAAAAGTTTGTCTTTTAGTGTAAAAAATCAAAAAAAAAAAACCAACAAAAAAAAAAAAAAAAAAACCCAACACACAAACTTCCCAAACATGAGTCCAGATCTCCTCATTGCAATCCTCTTTGCAATGGCTGAGATCAACTGTTGCAACATCCAACAATCATAAAAAAATAAAAAAATAAAATAAAGAAATTGAAATCAGTCGTTGGATATTGTAACGGTTGATCTCAACCGTTGCACGAAGGATTGCAAGGAGGAGTTGCAAGGAGAAGATCCCAACTCAACAAACACCACCTGAACTGCAACAACTAACTTTTTCGTTTAAATAGACAGAAGGTGTAAAACACTTGCCAATAATGAGAGTGAGTATAATTTTTTTTTTTTTTTTTTTTTTTTTTTATTTTTTTTTTTTTGAAATGAGAGTGAAATTAAAATACAAAAACACATTTCTACCTTGATCTTCGTCTTCTTCATTTAAACCCTTAAAAAACCTAACCTGCCCACACTCCTAGCAACCTGATTTTACCCAAGCCCCACTGCCACTACTCCTTTCATTTTTGAGCACCACCATAATCTCCGTTTGCTTCCCCAATTGTTGCCGACTACTTTAGTTCCTGACCACCATAGCCACTCATTTTCCCCTTCCAAACCACCTTCAACGCCTCTTCTGCCTTTCCCGTAATTCCCTATCTGGTGATTCCGACTCTATTTGTACATTGATTGGCAAGAATCAAATCAACACTGTTAGTGTTTAGTGTGTTAGTGCCTATAGCCAGCTGTCATAGCATTAATTAGTATATAGTTGTTATATATATTAAAGAAAATGTAAATTGATTGCTTGCTTTCTGCTTTCGGTGCCTGGCATCCAATGTACTCTCCTCTCTATAAGAAGAGAGTGAGGCTCCCTTTGTTAAGACACACAGAATATACACATTCCATTTATTCCCCCCCTCTCTCTCTCTATCAATTTATCTTTCATGGTATCAGAGCTCAGTCATACAATTCAGGCATTTTTCGATTTTGGTGATTAGTCCCGTACACAATGGCACTACACCAAACAGATGGAAATCTCCTCGCGATTCCAACGGCACCACGCCCGTAACCAGAAATGCCGTCACGCGCCCCCACGCCCTGCCTTTGTGCTCGGCGCGTTTCTGCTTCTGCCACCACTCTCACACACGCCTTCACGCGCCCTCTGTTGCCTGCTCACATCTGTGACGCTCCAAAATTTGAGGACATCATAATAAAGTGTAAAACTTAAAATCAATTTTCTTAATTAAGAATCCTCATCAATGTTGCCACCGAATTTACCATCGTCCATTAATTAACAACTCGGAAATTAAAAGTTCTTAAATTACAACTCCAAATAACTTAAAACGTAGTCTTAGAAGAAATAAAAAAAAAGAAGAAGTTAAAACTAGGGAAATGCTTCATAGAATCCTGGGCATTCTTTAAATTGACCAAGGCTGAATGTCGCCTTACAAGGCCTCGGTGTTTCCTTCGGTACCTGGCATAAAACGCCAGGGCAACGAGAATGCCAATGAGCGACAAGCTCAGAATAATATACTACAACCCGAAAATACCTACCCCGATAATAATACTCACAATTAATGAATAATGCGTAGTAATAGAATAACATATAGCATTAATAAGCATAACATGAATGCCAATAGTTAAAATAATAACAATAGATAAATAAATAAATAAATAAATAAATAAAATGGCAAACGGAAATAGTGATTCATCATAAGAAAAATGCATGATTTTCTTTTTAATTTCCCATAGATTTAGTTTATCAGATAAATTTAAGTAACTCCTCGAAGAGCAATATTTCCACTCAACCGCTAAGCAATGGCCACAGGCAATTCTGACTCCCCCTTGGTCAAATATTCAAATGTTACTTGCTGTAACTACCAATGATGCCCACGTACCAGGGTTACGTACCCGAGTCGTGACATTACGGTCTGTTCCAAGGGAACGGTCTATGTTGTGACACCCGCACCACCAACCTTATATCGCCTACACCGATAAGAACTGAAATACCTTCCCGTGCCATGTTAGGGTTTGCAACTCAATTGTACAAGATTCTAAACCAGGCTCACCCCATCACTTTTAAATTTTAATGTATCTGTTCGATTTCGTATCTCTTTACTTTGTCTAATTCATATTTTGATGCATGTATGAGTTTTAGTTATAAAACTATGGTGACATAATGTTTGTATAGCACAACACAATCATATATGGAAACTAAAATAAATGCGATAGAGTGTCTTAGGAGTCATCACAAGATTTCTTAAGAATTCACATACTTCTCCTTTCAGTACTGTATGGTCAAACAAAAAAAAGATGCAACCCATACCAAACGATGTTCAACCATTATAATTTTACTGGTGCTAGTTCATCGAGTTAGGAAAATATTTCGAGAAGAATACCAAGACTAAAAACGATTTTAAAATGGAGAGACAATTTTTGGAAGAAAACTGGTTTGCTGGGACAGTGAGTTACATTCACCTCCAGCACAGGTGATCCGGGTTTGAAAAATAAAAAGTGGCCTCAAATGGTGTTAAAAATAGGCATGGTCAGAATAGTTTGCTAAGTTTTTGAGTTTAGAACATATTTCCAGAAGAGTGTGAAGGCTGAAAACCAGCCGAAGATGGTCAAATGATTTTTATAAGAAAACTTGACAGATTCGGTCACCTTTTGGAAAAATTTGTGTTTCTCTCTCAATACTTAGTAAAAAATTATGAAACCAGCGGCGTTTGAAAGGTAACTTAAAAATCTAACTTTTCCATTTTGAATCACTTTAAAATTCATTATGTGGAATAACCGGTGACTTGGTAAAGTCAGCGTTGCTGCTGCCTCCAAACAACAATGAAGTTAAAAATATATTCAGGCCATGAAAACGTTCTCAAATAATTTTCTTCAATATTCTAGTGTCATGAAAACATGTTAAACTAACTCCACTAGTTTCAAATTTTATGAAAGTGTTCTCATGAGTTTGTTTAGGGTTTACTCAAACGGATTAAAATCTGTTTTTGCTGGAAGTTTATTAGTTTTACGAAAAACACACTTTGTATCCAACATGAATCACATGCAAGACAAAAAAAATGTTTCTTACTATTATTCCCATGTGAAACTCTAATTCTTCATATTTACTTTCATTAGTGATAACAGAAAATAATATTGATGAAGAGTAAACATAAATTCATAAACATGCGAGATTGATTCAACAATGGAGAATACTTGATCACATAAAGAGCAAAATCATTAGCTAAACCAACTAACCCATATTTGTAAAAATGACAGAAATCACATAATCATAAGATTATCATTCTATCCAAATGTAATATGCATTGAGCATTTGTGTATTATCAATACAGACTCTTGCATATTTTTAATGTGTAGGTTTAAGAAAACATCTAAGGAAGGGTAGGGTTGAGTATTTCTTTGCCTCAATGAAGTAAAAAAATTTCTCAAGTATTGAGCCCTCCTACTCCTCTCTTCTCTCCTTCCTCTCTTGCTTTCTCTTCCTCTCTCCCTCTTGTTTGCTTAGTTACGTATGTGTGTGCAAGGGACTGCTGATGAATGTTCCTAATTTTAGGAGTTTGAGGCCTAATTTTATTATTATTATTATTATTATTATTATTATTATTATTATCATTTTAGTTTTACTTTATTTCTCTTTTGGCTTAGGAAATACCACCTAATAGGATAACTTACAGCTGCTGCATATCGTGGCTGCCTTGGCAAGGTCTTGAAATTTGCCATCTATGCATGTGGGCATAGAGTGGCAGCAAGCAAAGGCGTGCCTGGCATGCTTGGGCTGAATTTCTCTTCCCAAAATGAATTTTGATTTGATTTGATTTAAAAAAAAAAAAAAATCAATTGAATAAATACACATAACCTAGTCACTAGATATTTTGCTTCCTACTATCCTCTGATTAATTCAGTTACTATTTATTTAACTCATTTAGTTTCCACAATTGTATTTTGATACAGAAATTTAATCACAGCAAGACAAATAATTTTATTTAAAAGAATTTAATATTGGTATTAATTATGGTGTTATTAATATTATAACATTATAATTTAATAGTTCAATAATCACTATTGATTAACTTAATATTATTATTAATAAACTAATTAGTTGTCTAAAAATTCAGGTTTTTACAACGTCATCGACTGACGTCAACCCTGCTCTTTCGTGCGCCGCGCCTGCTCCTGTGCGCCTCACGTGCGCTGTTCTGTTATCGTGCACCCGCGTGCGTCAACCTGCTACCGTGAGCAGCGCGTGCGCCGTTCCACTATCGTGCGCCCACATGCGCCATCCTGCTACTGTGAGCTGCGCGTACACCAATCCACTACCGTGCGCCGCACGCCCTTCCTGCTATCGTGCTCCTCACTGCACCTTGCTAACGTGCACCGTTGACATCATTTTAGCCTCTGCTGACGTCATCTCTGCACAGCACACCTTTCCTAGCTATTTTCGACCTTCCGGACTCACTGGTACACTCTGTTTTACCTAATTTTGCTCCTACAGGTCTGTTCCTATTGATTTAGCCCTACTCAACTATTATTATGGATCGTCATGATGCCTCCCATCTCATTTCAGTTATTCTGAATGGTTCCAACTATGTCTTGTGGGCCCAAGCCATGTTTTGCTTCCTTAAAGGAAAGGAGCTCTGGCGCATTATCATTGGGGATGTGACCCAACTGGTGAAAGACATTGATGAAACTACTGCTACTGCTACTACTACTACTATTGCTACTACTGTTGCTACATATGAAGACTGACTTGAGGAATGGGACAGTAAGAATTACCAGATCATTACCTGGTTTTGAAATACCTCCGTTCCCTCTATCAGTTTTCAGTTTGGTCGTTTTCAGCTTGACTCTGTAACCACTTTTGCAAAAGACATCTGGGATTTTTTGAAAAAACGATACCAGACTACTTGTCTTGCCCATCAATATCAACTTCAGAGCCAACTCCACTGCATGCACCAAGAATCTAGTCAGTCCATTAATGACTTTCTTTCTCAAATGTATTCTGTTTGGGACCAGCTTGCTCTTTCAGAACCGACTTGGCCTCACCGAGAAGATGTTGCTTTATTTACTATCTATTGTAATCAGCAGAGGTTGGTTCACTTTCTCATGGCTCTCGCTCCCTCTTTTGAGCCCGTGCGTGCCTCTCTTCTTCATCGTCATCCATTGCCCACTCTTGAACAAGCTATTTCTGAGCTGCTATCAGAGGAGACTCGTCTTGGTACTCTCCAAACTCATCATGTGGACTCTGTTCTTGCCACTCCTCAGTCATGGCCATCATCGACCCAGCGGATCACTGCTTGCCTCTATTGTCAGAATCAGGGCCTTCCTTCTACTCGTCTTTTGGTCCATTGCCCCGTCAGATCTTGCCGATACTGCAACAAACTTGGTCCTGGTCATCTGCAGCAGGATTGTTTTCGCAATCCATCCCGATCATCCTCCACTAGCCACTCCTCTCGCGGTGGTTTTTCTTGGGGGAGCTCTCATCGTTCCGGGAATCAGTCTTGTCGCACTGCTGCTGCTGCCTCTGAGGGTTTCTCTGAGTCACCTGCTCCGTCTACCCCTCTATTTTCTCAAATTGATATAGAGGCCATGTTCAAAAACCTTCTCTCCCTCTCTGGTACACCTCATCCTCTTGCTTTATCAGTGATCCTAGGTAACTCTTCTTGGTATTTTGACTTCGCTTGTTGTAATCATATGACCTTCAGTTCTACTATATTTTCTTCCATCTCTTCATCTACTCATATTCCCTCAATTCATACTGCTGATGGTTATCTTATGTCTGTCCGTCATGTTGGTACTGTTTCCACATCTTCTTTATCTTTACCTCAAGTTTATCATATCCCTGCTCTCACCGTAAACCTTATTTCTATTGTTCAATTATGTGAGCTTGGTCTAACTGTCACATTTTCTGCTACTGATTGTTTGGTGCAGGACCCTCAGACGGGGCAGACTATTGGGATCGACCGTAAGCACGAACGTCTCTATGAACTCATTCACCTTCGTGTTCTTGACTCCCCTCAGATTGTTGCTCTTGCCTCTGCTTCCTCGTTATCTCATTTTCATCTTTGGCATTGTCGCTTAGGGCATATTTATGTTAGTCGCTTAAAGTCTTTGGTTTCTAGTGGTCAGTTGGGTCATGTAATTCCAGATACTTTCGATTGTATGCCCTGTCAACTTGCTAAACAACCTGTTTTATCATTCAATAAAAGTACTTCTATTTCCCATACACTTTTTGATCTTATACATTCGGATATTTGGGGCCCATCCCCTACTACTACTATGGGGAGATCTCGTTATTTTGTTGTTTTTATTGATGATTTTTCCCGATTTACTTGGCTTTTTCTCATGAAAACTCGATCGGAACTTAAACACCTTTATTATAGATTTGCCAAAATGGTCCACACCCAATTTTCAAAAACCATCAAACTTTTTCGCTCTGACAATGCTATGGAATATCGAAATTCAGATTTTATTTCCTTTCTTCAGAGTCATGGTACACTGCCTCATCGTTCCTATGCTGGCACGCCCCAACAAAATGGCCGTGCTGAAAGGAAACATAGGCATATTCTTGACACTACTCGTGCTCTCCTTCTCTCTTCTTCCTGCCTTGAAAACTTTTGGGGGGAAGCTGCCCTTACTACTATATACACTATCAATTGTGCTCCTACCTCTGTCCTCAATAATCAAACTCCCTTTGAACGTCTACATGGCACTCCCTCTCCATACACCAATCTTCGGGTTTTTGGCTCTGCTTGCTTTGTTCTGCTTCATTCCCATGAACACACCAAACTTAAACCTCGTTCTCGTCTTTGCTGCTTTCTTGGGTATGGAATTGAACATAAAGGCATTTGCTGTTGGGATCCTCTCTTTAAGCGTCTTTGTATCTCCCGACATGTCGTTTTCTGGGAGCACAAAATGTTTTTCTCCCTATCCTCCTTTCACTTACCCACGCTGTCCACTAATGTACTGTTTACTAATCCTTCCAGAGATCTCTTCTCTGATGACTTTGATACAGGTTTCTCCTTCATCGAGACGCCCTTGTTAACCCCTGATCCCCTCTAGACTGCTCTCCCTGAAGGTCCACCTCTTATTGCGCCACCTCATTCTCTGTCGGCTCTTTTTCCTATCGATCCTCCTACGGGTCGACCATACCGGGTAACTCAACCACCTATCTATCTTCGTGACTATATTGTTGGGTCTGTTGCCTTTTCTACTTATGAACCTACCTCCTATCGTGAGGCTTGTACTAATCCTCTTTGGTAGCAAGCTATGACTGATGAACTCCAGGCTTTGGACAAAACTCATAGGGATCTTGTTGATCTTCCTCATGGCAAGACTGCGATTGGCTGCAAATGGATTTACAAAATCAAGGCTCATTCTGATGGCTCTATTGAACGCTACAAAGCTCGTCTTGTTGCCAAGGGTTTCAACCAGGAATATGGTATTGATTATGAGGAGACTTTTTCCTCTGTTGCTCGGCTTATCTCTGTTCGCAGTTTGCTTGCTGTTGCTGCTGCTTGCCACAGGGAGCTCTTTCAGATGGATGTCAAAAATGCTTTCCTCAATGGTAATCTTCTTGAGGAGGTTTACATGCAACCTCCACCTAGGTCCACTTTTCCACCTCATAAGGTTTGCAAACTACAACGTGCCCTATATGGCCTTAAGCAAGCGCCCTGCGCTTGGTTTGCTAAGTTCAGTTCTACCATTCATGACTTCGGGTTCACTTCTAGCTCCTATGACTCTGCTTTATTTATACGGACTACTCCTCATGGTACCACTCTTCTCCTTTTTTATGTGGATGATATGATTATCACAGGTAATGATGTAGCTGGTATTCTCCACCTCAAACGTTTTCTCCACCGTCAGTTTGAAATGAAGGGCCCTGGTACTCTTAACTACTTCTTAGGCCTTGAAGTATCTCATGAATCTACTAGTTCCTATTTGTCCCAGGTCAAATATGCATCCAATCTTCTGGCCCGTACTGGTCTTACCGATTACAAAACTACCTCTACTCTAGTTGATCCTTAGCTTCGTCTCCCTCCTCTCGATGGGAATCCACTCTCAGATGCTACTCTTTATCACCAGCTCGTCGGTAGTCTTGTCTATCTCACCGTGACTCGTCCTGACATTGTCTATGCTGTTCATATTATTAGTCAGTACATGTCGGCTCCTCGTACTCCCTATTATACTGCCCTACTCTGCATCCTTTGCTACATCAAAGGCACTCTGCTCCATGGCCTCCACTACTCTGCTTCCTCCTCTCTTGAATTGTGTGCTTTTTCTGATACTGATTGGGCTGGAGATCCTACGGATCGACGCTCCACCACAGGTTTCTGTTTCTTCTTAGGGAATTCTTTTCTTACTTGACGTAGAAAGAAACAATCCCTTACTGCTCGCTCCAGTACCGAAGCTGAATACCACGCTCTTGCTGATACTACTCAGGAACTTCTCTCGCTTCTCTGGCTCCTTGCTGATATGGGTGTTTCGTCTTCTAGCACTACCTCTCTCTATTGTGACAATCAGAGTGCCATTCAAATTGCTCACAATGATGTTTTTCATGATCGCACAAGCATATTGAGATTGATTGTCATTTCATTCGCCAGCATGTTACCCGTGGCACTGTTCTGCTTCGTCTTATTGCTTCTGTCGATCAACCTGCTAATATCTTCACCAAAGCTCATCCTCCTGATCGCTTTAGTGATCTCGTTTCCAAACTCAAGGTGATTGATGCTTTCCCTCCTTGAGTTTGCGGGGGGCTGTTAGTGTTTAGTGTGTTAGTGCTTATAGCCAGCTATCATAGCATTAATTAGTATATAGTTGTTATATATATTAAAGCAAATGTAAATTGATTGCTTGTTTTCTGCTTTCGGTGCTTGGCATCCAATGTACTCTCCTATCTATAAGAAGAGAGTGAGGCTCCCTTTGTTAAGACACACAAAATATACACATTTCATTTATTCCCTCCCTCTCTCTCTCTATATATATATATATATCAATTTATCTTTCAAACACAACAAGCTTGACGAGGTTGTGCGCTTGATTTTGGAAATCATTTACGATGTGTTTGATTAAGAATTTGAAAATGGATTTGGAAAAAAAAAAAAGAAAAAAAAGAATGTGGAATTTGAATAAAATATACATATATTTCACATAATTTTACACACATTTTTCTTGTTTTTTTTCAAATCTCTTTTCGAATCCTCCAATCAAATATAACGTTAAGGAGTTTGCAAATCAATACAAGAAGAATTTTGTAACAGAACCAAACAATTAAGATGCTCCCACCATTGGGTCTTGTTGAAAATCAGAGGGTTTCTGTTTTGGGGTGTTTTTTATTTTTCATTTTTATTTTAAATTTCTTGTTGAGGTACATAAACTGTCCACCGGGGGGTTTTTTTTTTATTGTATGTTGTAACTGTCACCTATTCTCTCTCTCACTCTGCCTCTTCTCTTTGCATTTGCCATTTGCTTCTCTCTTTGGTTTATTTATATCTTTCTACTTCTATGTAGTGAAATTCATCTTCCACCAGCTTGTATTTGTAATATAATTAACTGGGTTTGCTCGGTATAGGGTAATTTTATTTACACACCACCATCACACCATCAATTCTCTCAGTACACACCGTTACTTAATACATATACATAATAATTTTTAAATTATAAAAATATCCCAGTTTACAATATAACTTTTCCTTTTTAATTCTAAACAAATAAACTAGTACACACCACATCCGAAATGTTCAATTTTTATTTATGAACATTTAATATTTGATCAATTTTAATAATTTGAACAAAACAATTTTGTTCAAATATAAATAATTGAACATTTTATAAATGTTCAACTCTGGTTGTCTAAATACGTAACGAACGAATAAGGATCTTCTATACAAATGATATAAACAAAAAGGTAAATTGACATTTTCATTGGCGTATTATTCCAAATCAACAATATGAGTGTCATCCATTGTGTGTAAATGTTCAAAATCAATTGATTTCAATATTTTTAAAACCCTAAATCTTCACAAGCATTAATGTTTTGAGTTTGGAAAATAATTGTGAAAATTATAATGGCGAAAATAATGAGTGTAGTGTGTTAGATTATAATGATGAAGAGGAACAGTGTTAGGTGAGAGATTTGTTCCAAAAGATATAGGGTGTGTTTGGTTTGGTTTTGGGAGATAAATTTTCAAAAAAAATCTTGGAGAAGAGTTTAGAATTTTTTTTTGGTTTGTTTGGTTGTATATTTTGAAAATAGTTTTAGAGTATGGGAGTTTGAGATGATTTGATATTTTATTGTAGTTGAATAGATGTGTGTGAGAAAAAAATGTCATTGAGAAGGAGAGAGGAGAGAGGAGAGAGAAAAAGTGATTGATTAATGTGTCGGAGAAAAAAAAATTTCCAACCAAACAAAATTATGATTTTTTTTTTCAAAATTTGTATTTTGAGAGTTAAACCAAACAAGGCCATAGTGTATAACACTACAAGAAATAACACCTTTACCGACCAAAAAATTGGTCGCTAAAAGCCCATTTTTAGTCGGCAAAAGTTATTTGCGACTAATTTTTTTGGTCACTACTTTGGTCGCCAATTGAGGGTCGACAAAAGTAATTCGTGACCAAAATTTTTGTTGGTCGGGAAAAGTTAGATTTGCCGACTAAATTTTTGGTCGCTAAATATATCATTACTGCGACTAATCCATTTTGTCGCTAAAACACTTTGGTCGCAAAAAGTCGCCTTTTGCCGACCAAATATCTTAGTCGCCAATTGTCACATTCCACGACGTGCATATCAGGGACATATGCACTTCATGGTGTCTTAGCTTTGGAAATATGTCACCCATCACTTGCACCACCACCTTTACAAGCCTGATTTCCACACAATTATTAAGCAACCTCTAGAAGAGATGATATATATATCAATTAGGAACAACATACGTAATCTTAAAAATACAGCAATTAGGGATAATAAATGTAAAGTTAAACATGGCACCATATAAAGTAGAACTACAATACAAATATAATACATATCTAGAACTGACACAAGTACAGTGAATAAGCATAAACATTGTAGGCTAGTTTTTCATTCCTACCCCTTAGGAACAGTAATTAACAAATTTCCTTTCTTGTAACTTCACTAAATCATCAAACAATAATTGAATTCCATTTAAAATAAAGATGAAAATATGTAACCGTAGTGCAGCACAGGGCATATTCAAGTCAAATTGAATTTAGTAAACATGTCTTCTCAAAAGCTTTATCCTCTGTGAAGTGCAACATGACATAAAACTTGAAGCCTTTCACATTCTTTAATGATTTAACAAAGTTAATGTATAAATTGTGCAAAACATAAACACTAATGTTTTGGCATCTAATTTCCCAATTGTCTAGCCATTGGCTTTCTAAAAAAATTGTGCAAAACTGTTGCACAAAGCATTTCTCAAAATTTTGCAAAACTGTCTAGCCAAGGCGAAGGATCATAGAATACTGCTGCACAAAGCATTTCTCAAAATTTTCCTGGTGGATCTTGTTGATCATGCAGAACCGCTGCCCCAAAAGGCCATAATACCGCAGATAAGTTCTCTCTTGACTGCAGCATTCCAACTGAATGATGCATAGTTCTATCTGCATAAGCCAGATTAAGACCTCAGTAAGTGTCCATACAGTTAAAACTTGTTGTAGGTTAACAAAATGATCAGCTAATTATGCAAGATTGTGTCATCTTAATTAGTTCTTCATGTTGCTTATTTCCATGTACATAAACAAAATGAATGGTCATATACAAAGGGCAACAAAGAGGATAAAGAAAGAAATAGAAGAGAATGCGAATAGTGAGATGATTATCATTCTAGTATGCATTTTGTATGTAACAAGAAGAAGCACATTATTTACCTCAAAACAACTAAACATATTCAAACGCTCCCCATGTCAATGCATAAATATCACACAAGAGTAACTAGTTTAGTGCATTTAAAAAAAACAAACATTTTAGTCCATCCCACCCATCAAAAGGAAATATTTACCACCATACAATTGACTTAAATCATGTAAGAGATTATATCACATGGTCATCAATGCACACCTAGGCAACTAACAAGACTATCAACTAGGTATTTTCAGCACCGGGAACACACATGAATCTATGCTTAAAATATGAATCTAACATTGCTTTAATTATATGATAAAAACTTTGATGGATCACTTATATTACTTACCTCCTTACCTGGTTCTAGTTTAATTTTCAATAGTTTGTGGCCAGCTTCCTCAAAATCAACGCTAGACATAATTGTTAGATAAATTGTCCTCCAAAGGTTTACAGGATTTGTCTCTGTCTCATCTTTTATTTCCATCTTCTCTTCATCCTCTTCATTAGATTCTTCATCATCCTCATCATCTGAGCTTGCATCTGAATCTGCATCAGCATCATCCTTGGACTCCTCACCAAGTATGGTCTTTTTCACTTCTTCATAGCGTTTCTTATTCTCTAAGAACTGTGTATCTGGCTTGAAAATATCTAGATGTGGGCAATAACAAGCATTAGAATGATATTTAACCAAAGTTAAAACGAATAAAGGATATACATATACCTAAAGCAAATTCGTAGGTCTGCCCCAAATTCCAACCATCAATAAAACAAGATAAACACAATAAAGCTACTTCTGAAATAGCCATAGAAGTACTAATACTATTAGTTGCCCAAAAACATCATTATGATTCAAGAAGAAAATAATGAAAATAAGACATAGGTGGACCTAACCTAATACTTCATTTAGCTTTAAGTATTTGGAAATACTAACAAGTAGTTGGAGTTTTGATCTAATAGCTTTAAGTATAAGGCAAACTTAAGAGGGACAGGATTATGGGAATCTAACATTTGCCCCCCAAAACATAAGTATAACCAGAGAGAAAAGGTTTAGTAGATGCAATTTTCTCAGGACACAAAATTAACACAAAATGAGAAGAAGTTTAGTAGATGCAATTTGCTCGGATTTGATTGACAGTGTAAAAAGTAAAAAAGTTTCATAAGGAACTCCTCATCAATAAACTTAAAAATCTACTTCAGATCAGTACCTTCGAGACTTGTTCTAACCTATGTTGACTAAATTCTAGTAGTGACTTGAGAATCAGTTTAGCTAAATAAGAAGCTGAGAATAAATTAAACACATCAATGAAATTAATCCCAGCAGAAAAATAGAGCAATAACAATCAAGAATGCGTAAGCCTAACCACACTTCGAACAGGACAATATGAACAACCCAAACCAAGTATTTAACATTGCTAATAGAAAACTTAGCAGTAGTGCAAAAACAATGTCATTTTGACATTGACCAGGAAAAAATAGGGTCGAAACCTTTTGGTTGAGTACACTGATGTGCAGTGTTGGTACCTAACTTCCTATCTAAAAAGAGAAAACAAAAACTTCCACAACCCCACTGCAGACACCCCATTTTTGACCGTCCTCAAGACTTGGACGTCATCGTTTGAACACTCGATGATCATCCATGTTCGTGTTCGTTTTGAGTTCCTGAAGGTCTTGGCTGCGCGCCTTGCCTTAGGATCTTTCAACTTGACTGTTTTGTACTTGATTGTGGACCAAACAATTGTGTTTTGCTTTTAAGGGCAGGGAATGGCTTGTTGCCCACCCCCACACCTCACCGGCCATGGCTTGAGGCCACCGGCCCTGTTTTCTTGCTACCGGCCAAAGATGTTGGCCGGTCGGCAATGTTTTTGGTCGGCGGCCATTGTATTGGTCGATTAACCACTTTTTCTGGCCGAGACCTTTTCTTTGCCTTTTTCAGGCATTATGCATGCCAGCTGTGCCAGCTGGAAGGCACAAACTGGATCCTCTATACACGTGTATGGAGGATTTGCACCCTTGTTTTAGCTTCTTGAGGAAGCTTGAACCTTTTGAACCCTTGCTTTAGCTTCTTGAGGAAGTTTGAACCTTTTGAACCCTTACTTTAGCTTCTTGAGGAAGTTTGAACCTGTTGAACCTTTGCTTTAGCTTCTTGAGGAAGATTGAACCTCTTAAACCTTTGCTTTAGCTTCTTGGGGAAGCTTGAACCTTTGTTTTAGCTTCTTGGGGAAGCTTGAATCTTTGTTTTAGCTTCTTGAGGAAGCTTGAACTTTTGCTCTAGCTTCTCCAAGAAGCTTGAACCCTCTTGTTTCTTTATAAGAGAGGGTCTCCCTCTCCTTTAGAGAGGTTGAAAAAAATTTATCTAAGGCTCCAAGATATCTCTCTCTTTATATCTCTATATTTTGGGTTCAAAAGGGTATTGTTCTTGACCTATTGCACACCACCTCATAGCTTAACACCTCCACTATTGTTACTGAGTTCTTGAAGGGTCTTGAGAGGTCTCAAAGGTTGAATTTTTGGTCCAGAAGTTGGCTGGTGTTGCTGAGCTTCAAGAGTAATCATTTTCCCCTCATTTAAGCATTATTTTGATCCTTCTCTTAGCTTCATTTGCATGCTTATTTGAGCTTTCTTGTCAACTAAAAAAAAGTCTTGTTTTAAGGTCCTTTTCATGTTTGTTTTAGACCATTTTGTTGTTGAGGGTCATCTACCCTCCTGTATGCTTGTTTTGGCCTTGTTTTGTGCCATGCCATAAGGCCTTCGAGCTAGTCTTTTCTTGGCCTTCCTACCACTGAAATCCAGTGGATTTTCAGTGGTGAGAATGTGGTTTTGAGGGCCAAAATCAGAGAGGGTGACCCTCTCTCTTGTTGTCCTGTTTACTAGCATATTTGGCCTTTCAAAGGAGTCTATAGTTTCACACCTCCAAGCCTTGTTTTAGGCCCTTTTTGGTGACTTCTAGAGCCTACCTAGGCTCTTTCCAGAGTTGGTTTTGTCATCTTGGGTGTGCTTCTTGCATGTGTAGAATAAGCCTATTCATAGCTTATCAAAGGAGCATGTCATTCTTACATGTGTTGATCACTTTTCAGTGGATTTTTGGACATTATTTGGCATGTCATACCTTTGTATTTTGCTGGTTTAGTGGCCCCTTGAATGCTTCACATACTTGTAGCGTAAACCATGCTCACTTACATTGCATGTTGTCTTGGCTCTTGATTCTAGCATATTTTGGCCATGTTCTAAACTGATTTTATTTATGATTTGGGCTGCCTTAGCTCTGTTTTGAGCTCCGATGGTCGAATGATGCTTGTAGTGTAATAGCCATGCCTAGCTTTGAGTTTTGAAGCCTATTGCATGCTTAAGTTGAGGTGTTTGCATGTTTTAGTATCATTGTGTATGATATTTCAGAGCTTATTCATTCACCATCTCCCCATGTTTATCACTCTTTAAGCGCATTTGAGAGTTGTGCTTGTATGCCCCATTTATGAGCGATTGCATGAGCATTATTTTTGCGCACTTCAAGACATCATCTTAGTCCATTTTGCCACTGTTTAGGGCCTGCATAGGGACTGTTTGGGGCTGGTTTGGTCATTTGTACATTGCTTTGCATACCCCTAGTGTAATGTGCTTCACTAGTTTCGGTATTTGAGCCATCTAACATGCATTGTGTGAGTTGTTTGCATGATTCGAGGCCATCTTGTATGCCATTTCAGAGCTGGAACTTGTGCTATTGTATGCCATATTTCGTCCTTCCAATGCTCTTGTAGAGTTGTGCTTTGTGCCCTAAACTCGGAGCCATTGCACCTTGCATGTTTGTGCGTGTGTTGTTGCCTCATTTTCATCATGATTGGCCACTGATTTGAGTGTGGCTGAGGCCTACTCATTTTGTTTTAAGTCCATTTTTGCATCGAGTATGCCATTGTAGTTCATAGCATTGCACATGCCATGTAGTTCATCGCATTGAGTATGCTATTTGATATTCGCATCGTGTATGCTAGTCGTATCTTGCCATATTGGTGCATATGTTGTCTTGCATTGAGTATGTGAGCATTAGCATTGTGCATTGTGCATGCCATTAGCCTTGTTAGGTTGTCCATGTTGCATTTCATATTGACATTGTGCATGCTATCATGTCATCCTTTGCATGTTTGCATACTTGTTTAGGTTGTATTACATCTGGCATGCTTATACCATTAGCCTTGTATGGCATTGTCCTTAACATGTTCATGTTGCTCTAGTTTTGCTTGCATGCATGCATCCCTTGCCTCTTGATCAAGCATGATAGAGGTTGGGCCCCTTATGTGTTGTGTGCATTTCATTTGATATAAATTACACACTTGGCACTTTTGGCCATCATGCATTGAAATGCATGATTGGTGGCCGGAGGGTCGAGAACCATACTCCCTTGAGTTCATAACATGATAGGGAGGGTGGTTGTGCGAACATTGTCTTGTAAATGCATTGCCATGCTCTGTTTGTCATCTACTGCAGCAAAACAGCATTCTACAGGAATAGATGGCCGGTTGGCCATCTGAAGTGCCGGCCGGCTACAAATTGTTGGCTGAGAGCCTCATATATGGTCGATTACCAGTTCTCCTTGGCCGATGGCCTTTTCTCTTGGTCGGTGGACTCTCAGAATGTCCCCAAGGTGGTTCAGAAGCATCCTTGAGACTTCCAAAGTTTTCAGAGGTGCAGAGCAGTGTAAACAGAGGCAACATGACATGGCGATGGATTTCCAAGCAAAGCCGAGCATGCATGCATTCGTCCCTCTTCCCGAGGCTGCTTTACTGTTTTCAATAGCTTAATTAATTTGTTTAATTAGTTAAGTATTGTGTAATAATTAGTTAGCTTGTTAGTTAGTTAATTATTTGATTTGTATTATTTATTCGGACCCTCCGAGAGAGGGCAATGTTGTAATAAGTATGCGTGTGTGTGATGCATGTCTTCAAACCCCACGTCTTTCTCCTTTTTATTTACCAGCTTATGATAGTTAGTTTTAGGGCACGTTTCAATTAGCATCCTTATGCTCGTATGTTTGCATCCATTCATCTGTATTGCATGCACCGGGCTCGGCGCATCATACTAACTGTATTGTATTTCAATTCCAAGTTGAATACATGTATCGATTGTTGCATCTCATATGCCATCTTAGAAAAGCCGAGCCTATTGTAGTTGCATTTTTGCATGTGTTGCATTAGGCATTCTTAGCATAGTTAGGATTCATGCATGATTTCTAATTAGCTTCTTTCTTTGGCTCGGAGTACTCGGTAAGTGTTTATGCTTTATCATCCTTGCATATGTGTAAGTGACTGCCATGATAGTATGCTTACCATGAGGCTATGTGCTTATGTGATATAACTACCTGAATGCCTATGGGTGAAGGTTGGGTTGCTTGAGTTGGAATAATTCGTCGAAACCCGTGTTTTAGCCTACTTGCGAGTAGCAAACTTCAATCCATTTTCAAAACAAACGGATATGCGATGCTTTGTTCCAACTTAGGCAATCCAGTCTATACTTGTATGCTGTGCGCATCACATAGTAATTCTAGGCTAATAAACTAGAATAAGAGCACATGTGTTTTCAAAAACAAAATATCATGTTTAGTAGTGGCCGATCTTTGATCGGCCGAGTGGGGGTGGTCATTGCATGACCTTCGCCAATCGTACCAAGTTCCCAAGCTGAGGCAACTTTGGTGATGATGGACACGTGACCTTAGGCGTGAGTCAGGGTTTCCTAAATTCCCCCAAAACAAAATATTTAGGTGGCGACTCTGTATCTGGAAAAGTAGTCCATGTTTGACACTTCTTTCTAAAAATCTATTTTTCAAAACAATTTGTCGGATTTGGACTCTTTGGTGATTTATCGGTCTCGTATTGCACTTTGCGGGATTAGATTCAGAACTGTGACATTTGAGTCCGAACTGTAGTGAGCCCAATGAACAAAACGGGATTTTTTCGGGATGTTCGGGGACGTCTACAGTTTCTGGCGACTCTGCTGGGGATTTAGAGAACTTGACTCGAACTCATGATATCTAGTTTTGATTACACTTATGTGTCTCTTTGCATTGCATTTGCATTGGTGCGCCTAGGACACCTTGTTTGCCATCTGCTATTCCTGAACGGTTTGCCAGAGGCTCGCTTGAGAAGCGTGCCATAAGGCTGACCGGTTACAGGCTCTGCCACGATGGGAACACAAACCCCAATTTTTACCGGGGCACCCTTTTTGACCATTCGACCTAGTGCATATTCAGAATCCGTAGTGACCATTCCAAACTAGGACAGGTTGCTCACCCGATTATAGGTTGTTTGAAACCGCTGCGTGCGTAGTGAAACCCTAGCTCTTGACAAAATAGGACAGGGAAACCCTACCCCACCATAGGGGTGTTTTGGTTCTCACTTGCTTGCTATGTGCTGTTAGAGTGTGCCTCTACAGGTTGCACGCATCAGTTTGCAAGTCTGGGTATCAGGTCTGCAGGCATCAGTATTTGAGAATCAGTTATATCTGCGAGTATCAGATTCAGTTTTGGGGCAGTAATTTGGGGAGCAATGATCAGTGATCGAATACAGTTATTCAATTATGCTTATATCTGTTTTGGTGAAATCAAGCTGAGATGTTGTCTGTTTTCTCTTTTGCAAGGTAGTCGTGGAACTATAGCTTTAGAGGGCTCCGACATCCCCGGGTACATTGGACTTGTGCTGATAGACTTTGTCAGGTCAGAGATTCAGTTCAAGGGAAATCAGTGTTCCTTTGCCAGAGGTAGGGTAAAAAGGCCAGTCAGACACAGATCATCAGTTCAACAGTCTTCGGATCAGCGATCATTATCCATCTCACCTATGCGCAGTTGGGTTGAGATGTCTGCTTTTACCTCAGGGAGATACACCTGTTATTCAGCTAGATCAGCGCCTTATGGCAGGCATGGAAGAGATGATGCATCAGCTCCAGGAAAGTATGCGGGTCATGCAGCAGGATGTTGCTCGCCAGGCAGAAGTGGCTGCACACCAAGCAGAAGTAGTGGTCCAACAGGTAGAGTTAATCGCCAGGCTACAATAGCAAACCGGAGCATCTGCTTCACACCCAGTTCCTCTCCCACCAAGAGTCCCAATACTCGGGGAGACAACAAATGTCCAGGAAGATACGGACATCCCAACGAGGCCGGCTCCGCCCCCAATCTTACCTCAGCTGTCCAAGGCACCCACACCCACCAATCTACTGGATTCTCCCTTTGAGTTTGAGGTGGACCCTACAACGTTGAAAGAGAGCAAGCTTGAAAAGCTGTTCAAGAAGTCTCAGGGTGTGAAGTCCATTCCGGATATTGAGGATGGATACACCGATTCGGCGGTGACATTACCGGACCGGTTCAAGATGCCACATATCGACCGCTTCGATGGTTCTGGAGACCCAATGGTGCACCTCCACCTATTTTCTGATATCCTGAGGCCAATGGGCTTGACTACAGCCCAGAAGCTATCACTATTTGGCCGAACCATGTCTGGGATAGCCGCAATCTGGTATGCAAAATTGGAGAACTCTGTGAAACAGAACTGGAAAGAAATGGCTGAGGCCTTAATTACTCAATACTCCTACAATACACAAATCGAGGTCACAACTCGTGATCTCGAAGTCACCCGCCAAGAGCCAAAAGAGAGTTTCTCAGAGTTTGTGCCGAGACGGAGAGCAAAGGCCTCAATGATGAGTACAAGGCCTTCCGACAAAGACCAGATTAGGATGGTTGTGTGCAACCTCCAACCCAGGCTAATGCAAAAGATGATAGTCTTACCCCTTCCTACCTTTGCCGACTTGCATGAGCTTGGGGTACAGATCGAGGACGCTATGAAGCAGGGCCTCATTGACAGGAGAAGGTGCAGCCTAGGAGGGCGTTTTCCCGCAATTCGAATGCGACCACCAGTGGTGATGCAGCTGCAAGATCTTCTGAAGTGAGCATGGTCACCACCACCACATCAAAAACAGCTACCACATTCACCGGTGCGTCCGGAAGCAGCTCACAAAAAACCAAATATCCACCTCGAGTCAAGAGGGTTTTTACCCCACTTTATATGCCTTTGTCAAAGGCTCTAGAGGTCTTACTCCGGAAAGGACATATGAAACCGTTGGAACAACGGCCTCTACCTAATCCTATCCCTCCAAAGCATGACCAGACTAAGTACTGTGCTTACCATCAACAAATCGGTCATGATACTGACAGTTACTTTCATCTTCGCCATGATGTACAAGATCTGTTTGACAACAAGGTCATCGCCGCACCAGCTCAGCAGAGTCTATCACCACTGGATCAGTGAACTTGGGGGATAGTATGAATATGTGATCAGGGGATGAACCACCTGCGGGCGGCACTCAGTTTACTCCAGATGTGGTGTATGGCACGCACTGTTTTGAGCATTTGTGAATGTTGGTTTTTGTACTTCCTGACTCGGGTATTGAGTCAGTTTTGTTATGTCATTCAGAGTCTGTCCCGTTGTATAGAGTCAGTCTTTTCATGCTGAGTCAGTTGGGTCTGTCTTGTTGTATCGAGTCAGTCCTGTTTTGTTAGAGTCGGGTGATCCGGGGGGCGTTGCCTCGGATATCACTATTTTGTTTTGTGTTTGTCTTTTCGCTTTCTTTTGAGTCTGTTTCTGCTGGGGAGCCAGTTACACCAAAAGATCTGAATGAAACAATTGTGGTTTTCATGTTTTTGTGCTTGTTTCTACTTTGAGCCTGTTGTGCCAGCAAACTTGAATGAAATGGCGGTGCATTTCACCTGCTCTTCTGTGCCTTGAAATTATTGCATTGACCTAAGTTTTTTAAAAACTTTTTGAACACTGTGGTGAAAATGAAGAGGAAGGAATTTTTCGGGATTTGCAAAAATTTGATCAATTGAGAGAAAGAGAGGCATGCTAAGCCTTTAATGATTGAAATCATGTTTGTTATTGTGAGTACTGAGAAGGATCCTGGCTTGATCCGGATTGGTTCCGCATTGTCTTTGACACGAGCGATTAGTCTCTTTCTTAAAAGATTTCAAAAAATATTTTGCACGGTCCTACGATGACCTGTGTGGAATCGCCCTTGAGATTGTGCAGCCCAGGATCGCTCTTAGCCTCGAGACTCGACCCCTTTGCTTTCGAACCTTGAACTTAGATTCAGAATGTTCAACGGTCAATCACAATGTGAGGCTCGTGTGGCCGGATCAGAAGCAACCTATGAACTAGGGGCGAGAATATCAGATGTGATCAAAGGAAGCTTGCGATGCTAGATCAAAAGCAGCCCTCGAACTAGGGCCAAAAAATGTCAGATGTGCTTGAAGAGTCAAAGATAAAGACTGGAAAGAATGCCAAATTCCAGAAGGGAAGAAAGGAGAAGGTATCGTTGAAGGACAACCGAGTTCCAATCCACAACATTAGGGGCAAATTCAGCCCCTATTGGATGGACTTCTGCATCATCAGCGAACAGTAGCCATTCTCCTGGATTCAGATGATTTCAGGATCTCAAAACCATTTGACATGGACAAAGCTACACTTTTACCCTTGAGAGGCTCGCTGGGCCAAAAACCCGGAAGGGTGACCCTGGTAAAAGTTAGAGCAAGAAAAGAAGAAAAGAAAGAAAAGAAGAAATGCAAAGAATGAAAAAAGTTAGAAAAGATGAAAAAAGAAGAAAAGAAATGAAAAGAATTGAAAAGTAAAAAAGAACATAGCTCGCAAGGTTGAAAACCCAGAAAGGCGGCCTTGACAAAAGTTAGAGCGTAAAAGGAGAGGTCAATACCCGAGTGTACTTTAACCTAAGCTACGTAAGGCTTGATTCCCATGTTTGGGATACGTAGGCAACTTCATTCTGAAGTCCAGCCATAAACACTTCCAAATCGATTGTGTCCATGTAATGGTTTTGATCATCTTTGCCTTCTCTGTATCCGAGAGTTCGGTTGTGATCGTCACTCTGAGGACTGATTACAATGCGCTGCGGTGCTATCCAAACAATGGGCAACTTTCCGTTGCCATACAGTGTGCCGTGGTGCTATTCAAACAAGGGGCAACTTTCTGTTACCATGCGGTATCCTTCAAACAAAGGGGCAGTTTTCCATTGTTTTGGATCTGAGGTTGTGCATCTCAAGAGTAGGTTCCATGCTCGTCGAGCAATGACCGTTTGCAAAAATAGTTTTTAAGAATTTTTATTGAGGTGGACTGATTTTCTCAAAAATTATTCCATTTTTTCAAAACTGGACCATTTCTTGCACCCAAAAGAGGAAATTTTCAGTGCTCATAGCCTGACTTGCATGATTTCAAATCAAAAAATGTAACAAGCATGTTAATCTAACTCTCATGTTGGTCAAAATTGTTTTAGTAGAAAACCAAAACAAAAAAAATTGGTCAAAATGATGAACTAAGGGCACAGTTGAGTCAGGTTTCCTGTCTTTCCCGTTGTCAATGCACTTGCCAGAAAGGGCATCATACCTGCCGGAAAAGGGCACCACTGAAGTTAACTGCAAAAGGACAGAAAGCCCTCACATCCTCCAAGCAACGGGGTATCAAGTCAAGTGTGAAGCACGAACTGGAATGGAGCAGGATATTCCATTCCCTCATTTGGACAGATCTAATCACGTCCAAACTCCCCAGTAGAACATCGTCAACCAATGTCAATTACAGATCTGTTGCACATCCAGCCGCATCACAATCCCTCTGTGCGGAAGTTCATTGTTGTGAGTAGGAGAAAGAGAATCTAGCAGAATGCTAGGGGCAAGAGCCTGCAACTTCTTGTTTATCTATTAACCACCCAAGGGAGGGATAAAAAATGAGAGATAGAGAGATATGCACTGAGAGAAAAAGTGAGGAAAAGGGCTTTTTCAGAGGAAAAAAAAGGGCTGAGTGATGTGAGAATCACAAATGAGAAAGGGTGGGAAACAATACCCAGAGAAACAGGCTCCCTGCGCAAGTCTGAGTGTCGTGTCTCTTGTTTTTGTTTGTCTCGATTCTTGTTTTGAATCGTTTCGAGTGTTACTCGATGTGTTTAGGTTGTTTACCTTTTGTTTTCCGTTGTTGAGTTGTAGTGCACTGTGTTCAGTCGTAGGCTCAACACCCCAGTCAAGAACTCATCTCTCAATTTCAAAAATAAAATCATTTTGTACTCCGAGTGCTGTGCCGTTCTCCACATCTGTGCAAAACAAGATTCTGTCTTTCATAAAACCGCAGGGTTCAACCCAGGTCATGCGCGAACAGTAAAACCAAGACCTATCTGAAGCCATATACGTTCCAGACTGCAAAGCAAAAGAAAAGAGGAAATGTCGAGCGTCTGAGCTTGTTTCAACTTCAGTAAGTTCCGAGATTGCATTCCGTGTATACCCCTTCAGGTCTTGCCAAATGCTCCGAAGTATGGGTGTGCCTCTACCTCAAGCTCAAGATCAAGTTTGCTTCAAGCCAGAATGGCGATCAAAAGTGCTCTCCCTGAGTACCATTCCGTGCCAGAGGCATCTTGGCTGTGTTCGCAATGAGTTCTTAGGAGACTAACTGCAACGGTGGAAACTAGAGTTCGAATGGCTGTTGCCTAGAACGCAAAGGTTCGGGATTTTCAAGAATAAAGTCTGGTTTAAATACCCAGAGGCGTGTCCTCGGCTTGAAATCTGTATGGAAGCCCCATAGGTTGAGATAGCATGTATGCACCTCAATTCTGGATACTGAACCAACCTAGTCTGTCACCCCGTTAGAGAATAGGGAAAGTTGTGAATATGATCAGGAAGAAAGGCAGCATCCCAAGTGTTCTACGTGAAGTACCCTTGTCAGTATTTCAGAGCCTTTGTACTGTGAGTTGAAGGTAAATGTTCGAAGGGCACGAGGGGAGATCCCTGTCAGAGTAGAATGGTTCATCGCCACTCACCCCATGAGGTGCTTTCTAAAGCGTCGTTATGCTTGTTTATGTGTTCCTTAAACATCATACATTGTATTGCATTGTACCTATCAAGTTTCTTTCTCATTCATGCACGATATTGTATGTACGGTTCATTCAAAGAAGTTCCGTTTGAGATCATTTATTTAGTGTATCAATCACACTTCATTCAGTTAGTGTATAAATCACACTTCAGCTATTTAGTGTATCAATCACACCTCATTCACCCTTAGTGTATCTATCACACTTTCTTCATTCGCTTAGTGTATCAATCACACTTCATTTATTTAGTGTATCAATCATACTCTCTTCACTTAGTGTATCAATCAGACTTCTTTCATTTTGTATATCTATCACACACATTCTCATTTTCTGTATCTATCACACATATTCTCATTTTCTGTATCTATCACACATATCCTCATTTTCTGTATCTATCACACACATCTTCATTTTGTGTATCTATCATGCACATATTCACTTCATTTACTTTAGTGTATCCATCACACTTCATTATCTTTTAGTGTATCTATCATACTTTGTTCACTCAGTGCATCTATTACACTTTGTGTTCACCTTTTGTGTATCCATCACACCTGTTCACTTAGTGCATCTATCACACTTTGTGTTCATCTTTTGTGTATCCATCACACCTATTCACTCAGTGCATCTATCACACTTTGTGTTCACCTTTTGTGTATCCATCACACCTGTTTACTCAGTGCATCTATCACACTTTGTGTTCACCTTTTGTGTATCCATCACACCTGTTCACTTAGTGCATCTATCACACTTTGTATTCACCTTTTGTGTATCCATCACACCTGTTCACTTAGTGCATCTAGCACACTTTGTGTTCACCTTTAGTGTATCCATCACACCTGTTCACCTTTAGTGTATCCATCACACCTGTTCACTTAGTGCATCTATCACACTTTGTGTTCACCTTTAGTGTATCCATCACACTTGTCCACTTAGTGCATCTATCACACTTTGTTTTCACCTTTAGTATATGTATCATACTTTGTTCACTTAGTGCATCTATCACACTTTGTGTTCACCTTTTGGTGTATCCATCGCTCTGTTCACGCCTTGTGTATCTATCACACTACACTCACCTTGTGTATCTATCATACCTTGTTCACTTAGTGCATCTATCACACTTTGTGTTCCGCTTTTTGTGTATCTATCACACTACGTCCGCTTTGTGTATCCACCACACATGCTCACTTTGTGTATTTATCACACGTTCGCTTTGTGTATCTATCACACATGTGCACTGTATTCGCAATGAGAATTGTAGTAATTCTTTTACACCATTTCTGCATGTAATGTAGTTAGATTTGTGTATGCTTGCTTAAAACTGTTGCATGTTATGCTTCGTTACAGCTTTCTTTGCGTGATCATAAGTTATGCTTGGCTTTGTGCATTGTTCTTACATTTGGTCCCCACCCTCAGGTGCATATCTTTTATCTATAGCTTGTATGCTTTGTCTAAGTCTTCGGCCTTGTCAAAAATGGGTTGTTTCTAGGTTTTGACATTTACTCCCGTCATTGTTATGACTTTTGAGTTCTGTCAAAGAGGGGCAACTATAGACACCCCATTTTTGACCGTCCTCAAGACTAGGACGTTATCGTTTGAACACTCGATGATCATCCATGTTCGTGTTCATTTTGAGTCCCGAAGGTCTCGGCTGTGCGCCTTGCCTTAGGATCTCTCAACTTGATTGTTTTGTACTTGGTTGTGGACCAAACACTTGTGCTTGTTTCTGAGGGCAGGGAATGGCTTGTTGGCCACCCTCACACCTCACCGGCCATGGCTTGAGGCCACCGGCCCTGTTTTCTTGCTACCGGCCAAAGATGTTGGCCGGTCGGCAATGTTTTTGGTCGGCCGGCCATTGTGTTGGCCGATCGGCCACTTTTTCTGGCCAAGACCTTTTCTTTGCCTTTTTCAGGCATTATGCATGCTAGCTGTGCCAGCGGAAAGGCACAGACTAGATCCGCCATATACGTGTATGGAGGATTTGCACCCTTGTTTTAGCTTCTTGAGGAAGCTTGAACCTTTTGAACCCTTATTTTAGTTTCTTGAGGAAGTTTGAACCTTTTGAACCCTTGCTTTAGCTTCTTGAAGAAGCTTGAACCCCTTGAACCTTTGCTTTAACTTCTTGGGAAAGCTTGAACCTTTGTTTTAGCTTCTTGGGGAAGCTTGAACCTTTGTTTTAGCTTCTTGAGGAAGCTTGAACCTTTGCTCTAGCTTCTCTAGGAAGCTTGAACCTTTGCTCTAGTTTCTCCAAGAAGCTTGAACCCTCTTGTTTCTTTATAAGAGAGGGTCTCCCTCTCCTTTAGAGAGATTGAAAAAAAATTGTCTAAGGCTCCAAGATATATCTCTCTTTATATCTCTATATTTTGGGTTCAAAAGGGTATTGTTCTTGACCTATTGCACACCACCTCATAGCCTAACACCTCCACCATTGTTACTGAGTTCTTGGAGGGTCTTGTGAGGTCTGAAAGGTTGAGTTTTTGGTCCAGAAGTTGGCTGGTGTTGCTGAGCTTCAAGGGTAAACATTTTTCCCTCCTTTAAGCATTATTTTGATCCTTCTCTTAGCCTCATTTTCATGCTTATTTGAGCTTTGTTGTCAACTAAAAAAAAGTCTTGTTTTAAGGTCCTTTTCATGTTTGTTTTAGACCATTTTGTTGTTGAGGGTCATCTACTCTCTTGTATGCTTGTTTTGGCCTTGTTTTGTGCCATGCCATAAGGCCTTTGAGCTAGTCTTTTCTTGGCCTTCCTACCACTGAAATCCAGTGGATTTTCAATGGTGAGAATGTGGTTTTGAGGGCCAAAATCAGAAAGGGGTGACCCTCTCTCTTGTTGTCTTATTTACTAGCATATTTGGCCTTTCAAAGGAGTCTATATTTTCACACCTCCAAGCCTTGTTTCAGGCCCTTTTTGGTGACTTTTAGGGCCTTCTTAGGCTCTTTCCAGAGTTGGTTTTGCCATCTTGGGTGCGCCTCTTGCATGTGTAGAATAAGCCTATTCATAGCTTATCAAAGGAGCATGTCATTCTTACATGTGTTGATCACTTTTCAGTGGGTTTTTGGGCATTATTTGGCATTTCATACCTCTTTCTTTTGCTAGTTTAGTGGCCTCTTGAATGCTTCACATACTTATAGTGTAAACCATGCTCACTAGCTTACATTGCATGTTGTCTTGATCCTTGATTCTAGCATATTTTGGCCATGTTCTAAACTGATTTTATTCATGATTTGGGCTTCCTTAGCTCTGTTTTGAGGTCCCATGGTCGAATGATGCTTTCCATGTATGCTTGTAGTGTAATAGTCATGCCTAGCTTTGAGTTTTGAAGCCTATTGCATGCTTATATTGAGGTGTTTGCATGTTTTAGTATCATTATGTATGATATCTCAGAGCTCATTCATTCACCATCTCTTCATGTTTATCACTCTTTAAGCACATTTGAGAGTTGTGCTTGTATGCCCCATTTATGAGCCATTGCATGAGCTTCATTTTTGCGCACTTCAAGACATCATCTTAGTCCATTTTGCCACTGTTTTAGGCCTGCATAGGGACTGTTTGGGGTTGGTTTGGTCATTTGTGCATTGCTTTGCATACCCCTAGTGTAATGTGCTTCATTAGTTTCGATATTTGAGCCATCCAACATGCATTGTGTGAGTTGTTTGCATGATTCGGGACCATCTTGTATGCCATTTCAGAGCTGGAACTTGTGCTATTGTATGTCATATTTCGTCCTTCCAATGCTCTTGTAAAGTTGTGCTTTGTGCCCTAGACTCGGAGCCATTGCACCTTGCATGTTTGTGCGTGTGTTATTACCTTATTTTCATCATGATTGGCCACTGATTTGAGTGTGGCTGAGGCCCACTCATTTTGGTTTAAGTCCATTTTTGCATCGAGTATGCCATTGTAGTTCATAGCATTGCGCATGCCATGTAGTTCGTCGCATTGAGTATGCTATTTGATATTCGCATCGTGTATGCTAGTCGCATCTTGCCATATTGGTGCATATGTTGTCTTGCATTGAGTATGTGAGCATTAGCATTGTGCATTGTGCATGCCATTAGCCTTGTTAGGTTGTCCATGTTGCATTTCATATTGGCATTGTGCATGCTATCATGTCATCCTTTGCATGTTTGCATACTTGTTTAGGTTGTATTGCATTTGGCATGCTTATACCATTAGCCTTGTATGGCATTGTCCTTGACATGTTTATGTTGCATTAGTTTTGCTTGCATGCATGCATCCCTTGCCTCTTGATCAAGCATGATAGAGGTTGGGCCCCTTATGTGTTGTGTGCATTTCATTTGATATAAATTGCACACTTGGCACCATTGGCCATCATGCATTGAAATGCGTGATTGGTGGCCCGAGGGTCGAAAACCATACTCCATTGAGTTCATAACATGATAGGGAGGGTGGTTGTGCAAACATTGTCTTGTAAATGCATTGCCATGCTCTGTTTGTCCTCTGATGCAGCAAAACAACATTCTGCAGGAACAGATGGCCGGTCGGCCATCTGAAGTGCCGGTCGGCTACAAATTGTTGGCCGAGAGCCTCATATATGGTCGATTACCAGTTCTCCTTGGCTGATGGCCTTGTCTCTTGGTCGGTGGACTCTCAGAATGTCCCCAAGGTGGTTCAGAAGCATCCTTGAGACTTTCAAAGTTTTCAGAGGTGCAGAGCAGTGTAAACAGAGGCAACATGGCATGGCGATGGATTTCCAAGCAAAGCCGAGCATGCATGCATTCGTCCCTCTTCCCGAGGCTGCTTTACTGTTTTCAGTAGCTTAATTAATTTGTTTAATTAGTTAAGTGTTGTGTAATAATTAGTTAGCTCGTTAGTTAGTTAATTATTTGATTTGTATTATTTATTCGGACCCTCTGAGAGAGGGCAATGTTGTAATAAGTGTGCGTGTGTGTGATGTATGTCTTCCAACCTCACGTCTTTCTCCTTTTTATTTACCAGCTTATGATGGTTAGTTTTAGGATACGTTTCAATTAGCATCCTTATGCTCGTATGTTTGCATCCATTCATCTGTATTGCATACACCGGGCTTGGCGCATCATACTAACTACATTGTATTTCAATTCTAAGTTGAATACATGTATCGATTGTTGCATCTCATATGTCATCTTAGAAAAGTTGAGTCTATTGCAGTTGCATTTTTGCATGTGTTGCATTAGGTATTCTTAGCATAGTTAGGATTCATGCATGATTTCTAATTAGCTTCTTTCTTTGGCTCGGAGTACTCAGTAAGTGTTTATGCTTTAGCATCCTTGCATGTGTGTGGGTGACTGCCATGATAGCATGCTTACCATGAGGCTATGTGCTTATGTGATATAACTGCCTGAATGCCTGTGGGTGAAGGTTGGGTTGCTTGAGTTGGAATAATTCGTCGAAACCTGTGTTTTAGCCTACTTGCGAGTAGCAAACTGCAATCCATTTTCAAAACAAACGGATATGCGATGCTTTGTTCCAACTTAGGCAACCCACTCTATACTTGTATGCTGTGCGCATCACATAGTAATTCTAGGCTAATAAACCAGAATAAGAGCACATATGTTTTCAAAAACAAGATATCATGTTTAGTAGTGGCCGATCTTTGATCGGGCGAACGGGGGTGCTCATTGCATAACCTTCCCCAAACGTACCCAAGTTCCTGAGCCAAGGCAACTTTGGTGATGACGGACATGTGGCCTTAGGCGCAAGTCAGGGTTTCCTAAATTCCCCCAAAACAAAATATTTAGGTGGTGACTCCGTATCTGGCAAAACAGTCCATGTTTGGCACTTTTTTCTAAAAATCTGTTTTTCAAAACGATTTGCCGGATTTGGACTCTTTGGTGATTTATCGGTCTCGCATTGCACTTTGCGGGATTAGATTCAGAACCGTGACATTTGAGTCCGAACTGTAGTGAGCCCAATGAACAAAACGGGATTTTCCCGGGACGTTCGGGGACGTTTACACACCTGTTGAGAACTGAGAAGAAAAAACAACCCCTCTCTCAATATGATGGTGATTGTAATGGGACACAATATGTCATGCATAGGAAACTACTAATCAACCCACATTTAGTCTTGCATACACAGGGAGGATTTCATCTAAAAATGTTTTTTTGAGTGTTTTCCAAAAATATGCAATAGCAATGTTGACAAACACATCAAAAAGATGTCGTCATGTCATGCACAACATGAAAAGGTATGAGTCTAAGATGTGTTGGATGCACCTACTATCAGGTGCATAAGCAACACGAGTGCTCAACAAATGGAATAAAAAGTAAAACCTCAAAATGAAGGAAAAAAAGAGATCCATTCTGAGATCTTCGCAAGGTAAAACAAATCAAACTCATAGAATTGCAAATTGAATAACAATGCAGGTGAAAATCAAACACTCTGAACCGGCTCTAATCAACCAAACAAATCAAATCTCACATCTCATGATTCAATAAGGAAAATCCCAAAGCCAATCATCAAAAAAGGCTTCATAGAATCATTATAACTTTCTATAGATGAGCGCTCGGATCTAATCAAAATCTCAACAATTCATAAAATCAGCAAAGGCAATTGGCGATCAACACTTTTACGAGAAGATCGATGAAAAAGCAATGGAAATCAAGCACATTATAATTAAATAATAAATTAGAAAGACAGACCTATGGAGAACCTAGGGGAAAGAAGCGCTCTGAGCTCAGACGTTGCTGTTGTGGCCGAGGATGGCGGTGGATGTGAGGTGGTTGCCCTCGATGTCGTACATCAAGCGATCAAATGGAGTCCTATAAAGAGATTGATCGATTTTGAAAGGTGAAGGTTGATTGAAGCTGAAGATCATTACAAAGATCGATTCTGATATGAGGTGAAAATCGATTCTGATAAGAGGCGACACAAGGATTGATCCGGATTGAAGATGAACATCGATCGAAGCCGATTTTGTTATGAGGTGAAGATGATTGAAGTTAAAGATGATTCTGATAAGAAGCAGAAGATCGATTGAAGTTGAAGACAAAGCTGAGATCAATTGACACACGCAAGAGGATGATTTTATTTGGTCCGTTCAACCTTTAGAAACCAAATAAATTGGTCTCCAGCTTTTACCTACCTCACACACGCGGTGGTCACAGACTGTGTATGAGAGAGAGAACAAAAGGTGTAAACTTAAACAGGGCGCTAAATTTGAAATGTCAAATATTTTAGTTCTTTTGGCAACCAAAACTATTTAGTCGCTAAAAATAAATGTTTGGTGACTAAATTTCTAATCGCCAAAGATAAAAAAATAAATTTTTATGTTTTATTCGGCGACAACATATTTTAGTAACCAAAATTAACTATATAGCAATTAAAATATTTATTTGTTGCTGAAAATAATTTTGTGGCTACCAAACTTTTGGTCGCCAAGTATTGAAAGTAAATTTTTATTTTTCATTCAACGACTAAATAATTTTAGTAGCAAAAAATAACTCTATGATGACTAAAAGATATTTTAATTCCCGCCTCCACGTTTCAAATTTCCCTCCCAAACTTTTGGAGACCAAAAGACCAGATTAGTCGCAGAAAAGGTACCTTCGCCGACAAACTGTTTTAGTTGCCAAATCTCAATCAACGGGACTAAAATATTAGTCGCTAAAAGTACTAATTTGGCGACTAAATGTTTTTTGGTTGCTGAAAATAAGTTTTTGGCAACCAAAGTTTTGGTCGCCAAAGAAAAAAAAAATTATTTTTCATTTGGCGACTAAATTGTTTTAGTAGGATGTCGACTAAATTATTTTTCATTTGGTGACTAAATTGTTTTAGCCAAAACTCAATATATGCCGACAAACTAGATGTTCGATCCTCGTCAACTGATATTCACTGGAGAGAGATGAGAGAGATGGAGAGAAAGAGGGGGGTAGGATGTCGACTATGATAGACCGATCGACAACGAGAAGAGAGAAAGTGAAGGGGATCGGCGACGAGAAAAGACCCCTAGTGATAGTCCCTTTTTCATCGAAGAGAATAATGGAGAGAGAGAGACTCTCACCGTCGTTGATGAGAGAGAGTGAGGGGGTCGGTGATGAGAAGCTTCTGGATCGGGAGAGCACAAATGAAGGAGAGATGAGAGAATGAAAAGGATAGAGAGAGAGAGAGAGACCAAGTGGTCTGATGATCCCAAAAAAAATAATTTTTAAGTAATTATTTTTTTCAAACAATAATCTTAAGTGATTTTTATTTTTTTAATGGTGGAGTGAATTATATATATATATATATACCGGAGTAACTTTACATCTCTCTCGGACCGGAGTAACTTTTATACCTCTCTCGGGCCGGAGTAACTTTACGGCCTTTTTACTCAGCTTCTCGTACTGAGGTCCATAAAGGCCCAGCTCGGCCCAATTCGCATATAAATTACCCTCTCAATATCTATAACCCAATAACCAAAGCACATTTTTTCTATAAAAATTAGCGGTTAACATAACTTTCATAAATTTTAAAAAATAATTAGGACCTAATCACAGGTTATGAATATCCGATGAGTTGGATTTTTTACAAGAATAATATTCTGGATGAACTCTACAATATTGACGGTTCAGATCAATGAAAAACACTCGAAAAAAACCTCCCACAAGAGGACAGCAGTTACTGTTGTGCCTTAAGGCACAGTAGCACCCCTTATTCTATAGATCATTTATGTATAAAAAGTCAAATTGATTCGATAACTATAATTATGTTAATTTATCTAATTTGTCTCCTGAAAAATAGATATTTTAATTTTCAAATAATATTTGTTATTTATTTTTTTTGTAAATAAATGCTATAAAATAATATGGTTATGGTCATCGGATTGATTTAATTTTTTCATGAATGATCTAAAAGTTGTCTTTAAAAAAAAATTAAATTATCAAAACAAAATTCGTAGTAAGCCTAACAAATCCAAACAATACAATCTGTGAATTGGAGAAAAGTTTTTCTTTATAAAAAAAAAGAAATTAATAAAATTATTTGTCCTTGAAAAGCTACTTCAATAATCTCCTTCTTGCAATAATCATTGCAATGGTAATTTAAAGGGTGTTCAAGGGAAAATTATTGTTTGCTCCTAGGGCAAGTTGAGGTGGTGTTCTAATTTCGTTATTATTAGTTGAAGCAGTGGGACTTATCACATTTCTGTCTCTTTTTTAGAGGCAATGGGACATTTGTCTCTCAATGAATGATGTGGAGTAATACTTGAAGGCTAAGCAATAACTTCTCGTGTTCAAGGGCTGTTTAAAAATAATTTAAAATTAATTGGGTAGTCAAACCATTATAAGATAATCTTAAAGGATTGGGTTTTTTTCATGTTTATATCTCAACATGAGAGAACTTGAGAAGCCCATAGATTCCACCATAGGTCCCGTTTTAATCATCTAAACCGTTTATTTTTTAGAACTAGTTTGGTAGAATATTTATGTAAAAAATAAAATGACCGGATATCGGTAGCCATATGATTAAATTAAATTTGTATTACAAAAAATGCATGGAAATTCTTGAAATTATATTTATTGTCTATTTTTTTAAACTAATATGATTCAAGTATATAGTTACCAATATTCAATTATCTTATTTTCTGTACGAATATTCTACTCAACGATTCCAAAAAAACTAACGGTTTGGATCATAGAAATTGTTTCTGAGAGGGTAATTTGTGAGTAAATTCGGCCGAGCTAGGACGAGTCTTTTTTGGAAGTTGGGCCGCGCAATGGGCCAAGGAGATATTTTGTCTTTCGGCTTTGGGCCGAGGTAGGTACCAGGACGGTTGGATGTGTTGCTGGGACTGAGACCTATTTACCTTCTGACCAAGATGATAGCAAGGCAATGAGCCAAGCTAGGTGTAGCTCGATAGGATACCAACCTGTAGCATGGTCATCACGGCTTGCCCATGTTGAGCACAGAGCGGAGGTAACATCAATAGCGAGGGCCGAGCTGTGTATAGCTCGGCAAGGTGGCATTCGATAGATCGGCTTTTGATCACACGGTTCGAATGGCAGGGGACCGAGAAAAGGCAGTTCGGTCAGGAATGTATAACCGAGGTAAAGGGTTCAGCCATCTCACTTGGCTTACAGTGATGAGACTCCTAGGAGGACTTTGCTAAGGAGAGTTAGAGTCCTACTGGGATTGTGCAAACCATCTCACTTGGTTGGTAGTGAGTAGGGTGTGTGATTTCTAGAAGGACTCTTATAAGAAGAGTTGAAATCCTACTAGGATTGGGCCAAACCAAGTCTATAAAAGTTTATGACCAGACCTATGTACAGGTATCCCAATTCTTACTCTAGAATACACAGAGCTTATTGTCTATTGTCTAGTTGCTGACTTAGGCATCGGAGGGGTTTCCGGCACACACCCCCCGGTTAGCTTACGTTTGTATTTTCAGGTGGCAAAGCAACGTTGTTTGGAGGAGTGCAAACTTGATCAACAGGATCATACGAGAAGAATTATTTCGTGCTCGTACAGTTTCCAAAATGGATGTTCCAAAATTGGTTCTAAAATAGACTTATCAAGCCTAAACACTCTCTCAAGTTGAGATGACAATTTGAGAGAAGTCAAACCATCTTGTAATTGTATTGCAAAGGATTATTAGAGACAATCCTATTCCATTCTGAATATTTTGGCCATGCAAACTATGCCAACTAAAGCTTTGATTATATCAGTAAGAAAAATAAGTACTAAGAGTTGGTTATATATATTTTAAATTTTTGGATAAATTACACTTATCACTCCTATAATTTAATTCAAATTTTACTTTAACCCCTATAATTTTAAATTAAACAATTAAGTACTTATACTTTAAATTCAGCTTCAATTTAGTCATTTTCTCCAAATTTTTGTTAATTTTGATATGTATATATTTCAAAACCTGACAAGTGTTTCAAAAATGTTAATTTTAACTTCCAACTTGAACTAAATGATCAATTTGAGACTAGAATTAAATTGAAAAGATCAAATTGCTCAATTTAAAATAATTAGAATCAAAATACAAGGGTTAAAAATATAATTTATCCTAAATATTTTTTATACTTGGTTTGCTATTTGAAACTAATCATAAAAGAAGTTAATAACAAAGAGTAAAATCTTTTGTAATAGAGTATGGTGTACAAAACAATGAAAAAAATTGATGAAATTTACTATTGCTCTATATATAAGATCTAATACACATGTCTATGGCTGCTGCTTCTTTTCAAAAAAATTAGTCCATATAATTTAATCGAAAGGTCAGTTTAATCCATGTAATCTTAATTTGAACAATTTGAACTTTACACTTTTAGTTTTGTTGCAATATGACCCCTATGTGACATGAAACAAAACATATATTTTAAGGATCAAAATGATAAAAAACATATACTTTAGGGATCAAAGTGGTGCAAGTGTATATATAACCTACTAAAACTAATGTACTCAATAAAATAGTCATTCAATAGAAGTGTATAACCTACTAAAACTTCCATGTATTTAATATAACAATATATGACTTAAAGCCGCCACAATCTCAATATTTTTTTTGATTAGCAAAAAATAAAATAAAAATAAAAATAAAAATAAAAATATTGAGATTATGGCAGCTTTAAGTCATATATTGTAGCGATAGAAATCCATACACCATATTATATAGATCTTAAGAAAAGTTCCACAATATTATATCTACAATCTTGTAACATAACGCTGAGTTTGGTTAGAAGATTTAGGAAGAGATTTGGAAAAATAATGAGAAAATGTATGTGAAATTAAGTGAAATATATGTATATTTTATTCACATTTTACCTATCTCTTTCTTTTCCCTTTCCAATTCTCTTCCCAAATCCCCCAATTAAACCTAGCGTAAGAGAAATATTCAAGTATCAAGATCATTCATTTAACAAATTCTATTCCAAAATGCACATCACATGTAGCAACTAGTTCCAAAACACATGTCACTTGAAGCAATTAGTTCCAAAATATTTGTTTCAAAACACAAGTGCCAAAATAAAAGTCTCAAAAAGCATGTGCATTAATCTATATGGTCTATCTAGCTCCCCTCAATCTGAAAATGTAGCAACTAGTTTCAAAATATTTGTCTCAAAA
>NW_021028202.1:270450-297613 GCF_004153795.1 Camellia sinensis
TTTAATTTTGTTCCTTTTACCATTATTATTTATTTTATTCTTTCCTTCTTTTTTTTTTTTTTTTTGTTTTCATTCTTTTCCTTTTAACATAATTTCTTTTCTTTCTGTAGTCAGTATTTGGCCTTTTAAACATTATTTTTTTTTCTTTTTCGTTTGTTTATTCAATTTTTTTTTCATTGCTTTTCGTATAATTTTTTGTTTTCTTTCTGTTCCTTTGTTAGTCAATATTTCTTTTTTATTGTTTTCTTTTTATTTCTTTTCCTATACTACATTTTTTTTTATTGTTTTTCCTTTTAACAATATTCATTTGGGTTTATTGTTTTCTTTTTTTATCATTTTTAATTTGGATACAAACTTTATTTCAATTTCCTGCTGAGAAGTATTACAAATTCAGAAAAGCAAAACAATAAACAATAAGTGATAATATAGATTTGAATCTGAGTTACACACATATAAAATTTAACCAACATTAATGTCCGTTCAATTATTCATGTTGCGCTGCTGGGCTAGTGGTACGTTAATGTTCGCTCGCACAACTTGTCATTGCCGGTCGGAAGTCCCCTCCTCATCACTTGGCAACCCTTGTGTATTCGTCGTGGTCGGGGATTTCAGGGGCCACGTATTCGGTGCTATTTGCGATAGGAACTGTGACCTCATCAATGGCACTGTTTTCGGCGTATGAAGTTATGTAACGCCATCGACGCACATACGAATATCCACTTGATTAGAGAAACTCAACTTCTGAATAATTCCGCATGCCCCTCACTCACTTAGTCAGATCGACACCGAAGCATACCTCAGATATCCGAACTGTACGATCTAGTGGTACGGAATGTGCACTGAACGTTGTCATAGTCTGAGAGATTTTTTGGTAGGTCCTTCGGATTTTTGGAATGGCGCATCTTTGTGATGACCTGGAGGCATATACCTCCCAAACTCTGTCTATGGGCTAGAAGTTACCCTGTCTTGGTTGCGTTAGGCCAGCTCATTCCACCAAACTAGGAATATTTTCCTCGAATGACATTTTTTTTAAAATAGGGGAAATGTGGTATCTGAGAGAAATATAATTTGGCGCATTCAATTTTTTAAAAAGTAAGTCTATGCTTTAGGTTGTGATACCTAAAACCGATCATAACAGATCAAAAAAAAAAAAAAACAGATAGTAGTATCGATTTAACTTCCCAACATATTTTCAAGAACCTAAATTTTGTGAAAGTGATAACATCTAGAAATCACTACAGTTTTAGATTCTACAATCAATACCAATTAATGCTAAATTGAAAAGAGATATCAGTCCACAACAATTAATTTAGGTATTGTTAATTAGTGCATAGTATTAAAGAATAGGTGCATTGATACCAGCAAATTCATAAGGTCTTTTTTTTTTTTAATACATATAATCTTCTTCTCCCTGTGCTTCCTTCTTGACTAGTGTTTCATCACTGCCATTTTTTATCCAAAATTTTGGGCCTGATGTGTGTGTTCCTAGTTTTCAAGGATTATTATGTTGAAATGGCCTCATACTGCAAGTTGCTTCGTAGTCATACATATAGTTGCCATGGCATCCAACTGCAGGCACAGAATCAATCCCTGGTAAATACATGCGCAATGCAGACAGAGATTTACACCTGAATGCGAGCATATTGATCAACTGGCTAATTACGGTAGCAATACGAATGGTACTATGTCTCTATATATTTAGAATTAAACTACTTTGTGAAATAAAATATAATTTTACCAGGTTTGCGGGGGGCGGGAAGTGATGTTTAGGTTCGTTGTCACGAGTTGCAACACCTACGTCATGCATGCTCCCGTCCCAACCGGCGACACAAACGTGAAACACAAATTGAAGTCACATACGGCCAGTATGTCTGTGTGGGACGCCTTTCCGACCGTAATACGAAAGTGGCGCTACTCTTCCGAACACGCGCCATCACGTAGTGTCCCGTCTTAGTTGCACCCGATGCAGTTCCTACACAAGCACCATTACGCAGAACAGTATAAATAAAATGTCAAGGTAGATGTGCGTCCACTGTGATATTTAAATTTTGTGAAACTAGTGTCACCTGGAATGGCCAGTATCGCCGTTGCATTGTAAATGCGGGTGGCCCCCCTGTTGCACTTGCTCAGGCGTAAGACTCCTACTATGAACCGCTGTTGAACGTCTATTCATAAACTTTTCAAAACCTCATGAAAATGCCGTTGACAATGTTCTCCTTCGAGTGTTTGGAACCACTTGCAAATCTTTCAGATCATTCCCTGCATATGCACAAAGAAAATGGGGCTACCTTCTCTTCTAGCGGAACGCCATTGCTCCCGCTGTGGCAGTGTCAATCCAAAACTATTGAAGAGTCTCGCAACATCAAGAACCCACTGTGGTTTGGACATACATGACAGCATTCTTCCAAACCGGCCTTTGGTGCCCGTCAAACAACTCATACATAAATAAACGTCCCGAAAGTATTGACGTATTTCGAGGTCTCTGTGATAATGGTTGTAGTAATATGTAGCTGCACTGTTATATGCCTCTGAGGGCAAGTTGTGATCAAGTTCGACCACCATTTCCCATGCATTTCATTGACAGCTTCCCGGGATGCATTTTGGGCGCAGTGTAACTAGGACCTGCGTTCCGTCTGCCATTTGAAACTTATAACGCCAAAAGATATAAGAGCCAAGCAGGTTTAAGAAAAAAAAACGAGGCTGCCGATCAACAAAAGTATAATGACTTCGGACAATAAAAGAAGCAATTGGGCTAGGCTAAAAAAGGAGACAACACACTGATTTGTGGTGTTATATAAAAAAAATGAAAGATTATGGGATGAGCGAAGATTGTGCTCGGACCTTTGAAGCCAAAGTTTTCAACTGATTGTGGTGTTATACAGAAATGGAGAGAGCATGTGCGTCTTATATTACAGAAAGGATATCTCTTCTTTGAAAGTGGGTCCTTTGGAAATTACGAAAGGACAAACAAACTTCACGTGTTCCATGCAGATTGGACAACACACAAATTAGTTTGGGGACGTGCGTAAAGAAAGCCACTTATTGGGGGCGTGCGAAGAAAGCCACCAAAATATTTGGTGTATACGAAAGTGTAATTGTGCCGGACAATACAGTTACATCAATGCACGAATTTAAAGGCCAAATTATTGTCTGGTGTATGTTCACAGTGTTGTGGTCCTAGTATATGGACTCAAACCTTTGTTGACAATTTTTTTCAAGAAGTGCTAGCAGCAAATTTGACAACACTTCCAAAATATAAAATATACATTGTAGTGGCAAATGCTAATTATGTTTTTTTACTAACTTTTTTAACAATAGAAATGGATAATGGGCCTTTACGTTGGGACAAAATAGGTTTGATTACAAATGCAAGTCTTTTTTTCCTTTTTTTTTTTTTTTTTTTAACAATTTGTAATTTAACACTTTTTTTCTTTTTTTTTTTTTTTGAGGTGTGTAATATAGATATTTTAATTTTGTGTTTTTTTACTACTTATTCAATCTACTTTTTACTAAAATTAATATATATATTTTTAAACTTTTTCATTTATTTTCAAAATATTATTTGATCTCATCCAATATATACACAATTAGTATTGCCTTAATAGTAATGGGTTGAGCTTAACTGACAGCATTGGTCGGACTCATTAAACTCACTAACAACGTCTGTTTGATAATTTGAATTTGGTTAATTTATTGGCTCTTATGTAATTATTCATAAAGGAAAACAATGGTTATTTAATATCGGAATCTTTCTTTTAATCGCATTGGTTTTCGAAAAAATGAACGAAAGTATATTTTTAAAAATATATCATTTTTTTTACGACAAAGCGATGGATAAATCGAGAGAATGTGGTGGACGATATATCGGGGGATCAATTTTTTTTTCCGCCCATAGGATATCTCTTCTTTTGGAATATCTGTTTGAATAATCGCTTTGGAAATTAAATTGAGGGCCTTATCGGCCACAGAACCTAGACTGATTACGCCATTTGCGATTGGCATAATTTTTAGAGCCTACGGTGAAATTAATTGAAAATTGATTCTGGTCAATTTAAACTGATTAAATGATAAATTAAGTACCCCCCTTTATTTTATATTATTATATTGACTTAGTGGGCTTGTTGTATATGAGCACTACTCAATTAAACTCCTCTCTAATTCTCACTTGGCTGATATACACTCTTAAGGAGAGGAGAGGGCCGGCCATTAGAGAGAGAGAAGAGAGAGGAATCTGTGTTTGATCTTGAGGCTTGGAATCTTGAAGTCCAACTCAAATTGACCATAGATTTAAGAATTGACTTTCTATAAGCCCATTGACTCTTGAATATTATGAATTGAACTTGTAACCTTGTAGTTCAAGAGTTGTTTGTGATCAAGGGCATGTAATAAGTTGATTTTGTTGAGTTTGAAGTCTTGGAACTCATGCATGTAAGAAGTTACTTTGAATTTGCATATTTGAGCTTGAAACACATGATTCATGTAGAGTTTTGGTTAAGCTCATGTGGTAATCACCATTTGTACCATCTAAGTTGAGAATGATGAGCATCTCCCACATGCATGTACAAAATCATGGAAGTATAAGTCTTGGATGTTTTGAATTTGAGCATGTTGGTGATGGGTTTGAGATATTTTGGGACATGCATGTAGATAAATCATGAAATTAAGCTTCCTGATGTTTGTAATCTTGTATTAGTAGCATGTAGCATGTGTAAATGTGTAATTGAGCCATTGCATGCAAGTAACTGTAGCTGGAAAAACGATTTGGAGCTTCAAGAACACAATCTGGGAAACCCAGAATTTTGATGTCACTCGAGCGGGTAATGGCCGCTCGAGGGAAAAATCGTGCTCCCAGCACTTTTGCGGAGTTGGACGTCCGCTCGAGCGGGGAAACCTCACGCTCGAGCGTGGAGTTTTGTAGGACAGGCCTTCAGCTCGAGCGCTCTATTTACACGCTCGAGCGCATTTTTCAGGCAACCAGTACTTTGCAGGCCTTAAGGGTCGCGTCGAGCGGCTAAGTACACGCTCAGAGCGGGGACCCTAATTTCTGGAATTTTGTTCATACGTCTGTGTTTCGTTTTCCGTTCTCTTTTCACTTGTAATCACTCTTAGGCGTGTGTTAAACATTATAATGAGTTAATGAGATAAGAATAAAGCCTAAAAGAGGAATATGTGAATTAAGGGACGGATTGAATTGTTAATGACCCTTTTGTGTGCATGGAATGTGTAGGGCCAAGCTCCAGGGCGAATTCCACAAGCCGATCACTGTGAGTAATATCAATATTCGAAAGCTTGTCAATGTCCAATTGTTTATTCCCTTATAAACTTTATGAGTTGTTAATTGGGATTGTGGACAAAAGTCTGACAGGAATGAATGAATGGACACAAGGTCGTTTTGATATAAATGAATGGACCGAAGGTCGTTTTGATGTGAATGAATGGACCGAAAGGTCGTTTTGATTGTGAACGAATGGACCAAAGGTCGTCCTTGATATAAATGAATGACCAAAGGTTGTCCTGATGTAAATGAAATGGACCAAAGGTCGTTTTGACACATGTGAGTGGGCCGAAGGCCGTTTTGACATGAACGAGCGGGCCAAAGGCCGTTTTGACATAAAGGAATGGGCCGAAGCCATTTTGAACAGAAATGAATGGGCCGAAGGCCATTTCGCACTAAGTGAATGGGCCGAAGGCCGTTTTGCCATGAATGTTTTGGAACTTGCAGTTACTTGATTTGCATTTCGTATAGTCATATATTCTTGTTAAATAAAAATATGAATTGGGCCCAAGGCCGTTCGGCAACCACATACAAAAATTTTAGACAAAACAAAAGAAAATAAAATCTTTAAAACTTATTCACAGATCGACCGCTGGGAAGTATTTCCCGGAGAACCCTCCGGGAGGTATATAGGTTTGGTCGACCACAAAAGACAGCATGTTGCGCTCCCTAATGACATGACATTGCCTTATGTAAACTGGGCTTCCATTGATTTACGCGGGCGTCAGCTTATCACCTATATACCCATAAATAAGTTACAGTTGGTATGTGCTTGGATATAGTACCGTATCACGTGTGGCTAAAATCGGCTCACGCTAACCATTAGCATGTATTGGTTGTAATGGTAGAAGTTCCAAGGGAAGTCTCCAATAAAACCCAATTTAGAAAATCGAAGTTCAGTCCAGCAGTTAGAAATTCTGTTACTTTCAATGAAGTCAAATAAATCCGAGTTTGACGAGAAAGTTAAATGCCATATACGTGTGAGTGTACTTCCAAACTTCTTTTGAGACAACGTGAGAGCGCGTTGCCTTTTGCTAATGACTCATCGTGTACTTAATTACATTGATTTGTGTCTGTGTTAGGCAGCAATGGCGCCACAAAGGACTAAGCATCTCAGCTCAAGTAACGGGTATTGATCTAGCATAAAGCAAGATAAGACATCATCATATGAGCGTTGATATTCCATAGCTTCGTAGTGAATCGCAGGCCAATCTCTGTCTAGAACTGGATAATAATGTGAATTTTATGATGTTGAGAAACGATCCACGGATATATCTCTCATTGATTTGAAAGAGTGTGTGTGTTACATCCGATAATTCTATATAATTTATGAGCATACTTATATAATGCATATTCATGTAAGAACAACAATAACGTAAATCTATTCCGCGACGAGCGGTCAATGAATACTCAAAGACAGTTGATTATAATTGGGTTAGACTCGTAGTTATTATCATCCGATTGGCCTTCTATAACTCTAGCACAAACGAGGATAACAGACTATATAAGTAGATCAGATTCCTAGACATATTGAACTATGCGGCTGAGGCGTCCGATGAGTGAAGTTCTCCACAAGTTGAAAATTTACTTTCTAGCAGTTCCTTCGCGTGGATATGATTTCTTCCCAATTCTATATCACACTTTTACCTATGAATTCTTCATTTTCAAGCTTGGTTGCATCGTCGCAAATGTTCTCGTTCGTGGCTCTCTACTCTTCGAACTCTACATCGAGTAGACATTTTTGTGCTTACAGAGGACATGATGAAAATGAAAGTTGCATATGAGGCTTAGAATCAATTAGCCTATTAGACTCAATTAGTGAACGAGAAATAATCCTTGATTAAGCTGATCAATTGGCATTATTAATTATTTACTTATTATTCCGAAATTAGAATTTATTAAATCTACCATAGAAATTCTAAAAATCCAAAATAAACACATAAGCTTAAACCAATTTCATATTTCAAATGCAATAAGGCCTTCCCAATTAATAAAAACCCAAAGCCAGAATAGACAGATTTTCTTATGAACGACGAACAGTATAGGTTCCATCACCTCAGAATGCCGAGATATTATACACAAATAACACAGTAGCTAACTATAGGATAAATTCCAATACTGTAGATTTGGCATGCTGTCAGACTATCGTTATTAAGCGATTGGTGTTATCATGGTATATATTAGCCTCTTGTGACATATGAGGTTGTTACAAATCGTCGATAGCATCCAGAACGTGGAACACATTGTGACATTTAGACCCAGGTCCCCAAAGTGGTAATGCCCAAGTTGACTATTGCACAGGACTAAAGTTTACCCCCCATACTACCTCAGTTGATGACTCACCAGAATGGCCCAAGTAACCCATGGTGTCTACTGGATCCGAGTTAGACAACCGGAATAAATCCTGTGGTAGGTGCATCACCTAGTCTAATATGGATCATTCGTGTGCCAGCCTAATATGAAGAGATTCATTCCTGGTTCTCCAGTGGTGTCCCGTAGTTGCAATCTTCTTCGTAATGATAGTTCGGAATCTGAGATATAGCGGTTAAGGGGACAAGATTTCTCGTAGAATGAAGGACGGAACTACTAGATATATCGAATCTAATAATGATCAAGATAGAGAGTACTCAGTATATGACTGTGAGAATGAATCTTCAGTATTGATAGGTAAAGATAAGACTAATAACTATAGTCAGTGTGAGTTTGAATTCCTGGTTATTCCCACTGTGTGTGAAGTAGATCGACACCGAGTTCCCAGAATTAGCCAGTAATCCTAAGTCCATTAGGGCCAGGCTCCTCTTGGGACTAGGATTGTATTGGCTCATAAAAGAGAGGCACCCCCATGGGTCTTTAAGGGTATGCTTTTGATACTCAAGCTTGTGAGTTTAGTACTTGATTTATCTTTTGAGAAGATAACTGACTTGGATCGTCGGAGTGCCCCCGGGTGGTCGAAACCACCGCGGGATTCTTATATTTCTGTTGCAGGTCAGTCAGGTCCATCTATTCTGCCAGTGCTCTCCAGCTGGTTACTAAGCGGGCAGTGTGGTCGGAATAATCCCACACAGCATTACAGAGCCCGAATGGCAGTGCTTCAAATGGCCTCAAAAAAAGTTTCCCTCCGAAAATATGATGTACGTGGAGGTCACGTTGTACTGGTTTGGAGATCAAACAAGTAAAGGAAAAATAAAACATAAAAGAGAGGAGAGAAGGAGAGAGAGAGAGGGGAAAAACCAACAGGAGGACATCGTACGACAAAGACGAGAACGACGACATGGTGTGTTCATTGACGACCACTGGGACCTGGTGTTGATCGCACGACCGTCGCTTGATCACCGCCACCTCTCCTTTTCCATTCCACATTTGCAGGCTTGTGAAGTAAGCATGTTCTGTTTGTTTTTATTTTTGGTTTTTGTTGGTTTATTTTTTATTTTGAGATGCATTTGTGAGAGGAATAATGGATATTGCCGCATTGTGTGACTTGATGTCCTGTTTTTAAAAAAAAAAAAAGAAAAAAAAAAAATTGGTTATTCTAGAATCAGGACCCCGGTTTAAACATCTTCCATTATATTGACGCATTCCAAGTGTTTGATGAAAGTTCGTATAGGAATTATGCCTGATTTTTATTATTCCTTACTTCCTAAAGTTCCTATTAGGGAAAATTGTATTATGTTGGAGAATAGGCAATTTTATGTTTAATAGAGAAATAAGCAAATTGTGTTATGTTTACAAGAAAAACATTCACAAGAAAATTGTATCTGTTCACTTACTGCATTTTTAGGATATCAAAATTGAAATGTTGTATGGAGAATAAGCAATTAAAAGAAGGCAATATTTAAATTAAACTGATCCTGTTCTATTGCTATATGAAGAACCTTAATTTATAAAAATATTATGTTGGAGAACCTTACTTGATTTTAGGATAGAAAAATTGAAATGTTGTTCGTGAACCTTACTGATAATATTTAAGTTAAGATTTGCATTAGATTATCATCTCACTACATTTCACTTACACTTTATGTTCTGTCTAGTTATGCGTTATGTTCTGTCTTATTACTGGTTATGTCTTTGAATTTTGGTTTTCAAAGTTACACGCTTCAATGGGACATTGGTTCAAACAATCCTTCATTGAATTGGGACTGATGAAGTGGAAGAAAGCGTGAGAACAATCCATTTAGTAAATGAGATTGGTGAAATTGAAGAACTTAAAGAAGGGAAATGTGTTTTAACTTTAAAGCAAGAAATATATGCATTTTATGCCACATTATTACGAAACACCCGGATTTGCTTGTAGCTATAGAACACAAAATATTGGACAGCTAGGGAGTAAAATTTACTTTGGAATTGGAATGACTCGGGCACGTAACGAGAACAAAACGACAAAGTACACCCCTCCTCGAACCATTTTTGTTCATTATCATTGAATGTGAAGCAAAGGTTTAAAGTGGACCTCTACAAAAGGATGGAAGATTAAGTTTAACCACAAGTTGTTCTTGCTTGAACATACGGCATGACTTGAATTCCTACTGACTCGCGTCCATTTTGCCAATGAATAAAAAAGAATTTCTTACTTTCTGTGAAGAGAAGACTAGAAATAAACGATGAAGCCAGAGATAGGAGTGGCTCGGAATTTTCATTCTATAGTTGTTGAAGCAGGGAGGTTACGAGGCATTAACATTTGATGAACGAGATGCAAGGAATCCACAATTGAGAGCATGAGAAGATTGAGGCTAGGGGTTAAGAGATACTGAATAGTTGTACTTTTATTTTCATAGGATCCAACAACAAAATTCGGAAACTTTCCTTATTCTGCAAATGACCTGATGAAGATGGTCGTATGCGAAACTTGTTTTGGCGATGCAAGGAGTAGGGTAACTTATAAAGCATTTGGTATTGGTTTCATTTTGACACAACCTATCTCACAAAACAAATTTATGATATGCCATTTGCTCTCGTTTGTGGGAGTTAATCATCATGGGCAAGTCAATTTGCTTTGGTTGTTGGGATTGTTCATGTAATGAGCAGCACTGAAACATTTAGTGCTGGCTATTCAGAGAATGTTAATTGTACGTCAGACGCTTCCTCCAAAAGCTTATAATAAGGACCAGTGCAGAGCTATGCAAAATGCCATTTGAGTTGTATTTCTACAAGCTCGACATCGTTTGGTGCTTATGCACATAATGAACAAAATTTTGGAGAAATTGAGAGAATATGCCACAATTATGAATCCACAAGTTTGCTTTGCAAATTGGAGTTTATGATTCTTTTACAAAAGATGAATTTTTGATGAAGATAGGCAAGCGATTGATTGCAAAAGTTCAATCTGGATTGATAATGATGTGGTTGGGGTTCTGATACAGTGAGCGACATAGGTGGAATTCCTGCCTATGTTAAGGACGTTTTTGGGCTGCATGGTCGACTACACAGCGAAGTGAGAGTATGAATGGAATTCTTTGATAGATATGTGAACTCAAAGACAACTTTAAAGCCAATTTGTTTGAACAACATTATGACAATGCATGAGAAGTAAGGTCAAGAAAGAGCGAAAGCAGGACTTAAAATCTCGAAACAAATTGTATGATTGTTTAATGATATAGTTAATTATTCTTTCATAAAACTTTCAAAATCACATATATTCACATAATGGCACATAAAATCATGGTAAACACATAATCACACTCAATTTAAGGACCAATTAGCATATTACAGAACAGGGTATTACACCTCTGTCCGAGATCAAACTCGCCGACCTCAAAGTTCCCTGGACTTTACTGTCCACTGGTGTCAAGAATCAAGTTTCATACTTTCCAAGCTGCTTAAAATCGCACCTCCTAGCCGAGGTTCTGGTTCCATTAATTCGTAAACTCCAAGAGCTTTGCAACTGCTCCACTCACATTCTTCAGTGAGTTTCCGATTTCCAGTCATCTATTTGACTCCGGTGATTTTCATATCGGCGTTCATTTTACTTGGTAGGTTCCTAAACTCTTTACTTGCTATTAAGCTCAATCTTTCATAACTCTTCTGAATCTGTTTACTTGCCATCTGTTGCCTTCTATTTTCGTCTGTCTTCAAGTTTTGAATTGTTTGAATGCCTGGCACTATTCTTGTCATATCCGCTTTCTGTTGCTAGCATCATGTCTGGGTCATTACTTTCTTGTTCTCCACATACTTACTTAGTGCCTGTGTACTTGGCTTTATTCTTAAGCTTTGTCGTCTTCTTGACTATTTTTCTCTTTTTTTTCATTCAATTCTCTGGCTTCTTCTCTTTTTAGCTCTTTTGCTTAAATCTGTCATTTGTTCCAAGCTTTCAAGCTCCTGCAACTGTCTTCATTTCTCTCCTCCGGTGAAGCTTTACGTCATTCTGTCATTGTTGTCAGACTTCGGCAATTCTCATTCCGACTTCCCTCCTTCTGGTAAGCCATTGTTCCTCCTGATTTTATTTCTTGTTGCTTTCCAAGAAGCTCTGCTTCATTTTTAATCACCATTGTTGTTTTACTCGTTATTTCCAAATCATCTTCTTGAATACACACTGTTCACACATCTGTTGATTTCTATCACTGTTCTTGGCTTGATACACTTGTGCAATCTTTTTGTCTTGATTTCTTGGTAGCTTCATCACCATTCTTGATTATGAATTACATTCTTGTTTATGTTTTCTGTGTCTTTTTCCATATTCTTGCTTTCAATCTTTGCCTTCAAACTCCGAGGTGCCAATCGCCAAGAAGAGCTTTGATCAAAACTCTTCAGGAGGTTGATGCTGAGCTCGTGGCTGAGAAGGCTGCTGAGAAGTTCTTTCCAACTGTCTTCTGGGAGTGAGACACAACCTACCGCTGATGCCGAGTAGCTTGCTTCCTTCCTTATTGAAATTGATGCCGAGGTAGCAGTAGAGAAGCTCCTCAAACTAACTGCCGAGGCTGAACCATTGTCGTCCGTTGAAGCAGACTCGTCCGACGTTCTTGCTTTCAGTCCCTAGTTCTTTAAGGTCTTCATTTTTGTACTTGCCAACCTTTTCAGCTCTTAACAAGCTAGTTGGTCATCTCGGTTGATCATATCTCAGAAATGTCTTTCAGTGTTTATCTCGGCTATACCAAACTTGTAAATTGCTACAAATTTCAACAAGTGGTAGACTCCATAATCTTCGGTTAACTCATTTTGTAAATTGCTCAAAAATTTCAACAAGTGTTAACATTTCCTTGCTCCTTAATTATCATTCCTTCCCCCAACACCTTCTCCCTGCCCCCTAATGTGAACGTAAGTTGTACTTAGGATCACATTAGGGAAGTGGGCTTCGTGCTGTAGTCACAGACCTGATGTGTTCTTCTTTCGCCGATGTATTAAAACTTTTAATTCACCCCTTTTATACCCTCTTTCTCTTGGCCTTTGCAAACTATCAACGCTGTTTCTTGAAGCATTATTCCTTTCACAATTCTGGTCACCACTTCTGGCATGCACTTAGTGGTTCTAATCAAAACGACGTTTGACTCCGGCGAATCTTTTGCCGACATTTAACTTTGTGCACTCTTTAACTTGTAAACTCTCTCAGAATTTCAACAAGTGTTAAACATCATTTCGGTTTAACTTTGGTTAAGTATCATCTCAGTTTAACTTCAGTTAAACATCACCTTAGTTTAACTTCGGTTAAACATCATCTCGGCTTAACTTCGGTTAAGCATCATCTTTAGTTTTTGAAGTCTTTCCTTTTTTTGTCGCTTGTACTCTTGTACCTTTTTGTTCTTTAGATAATGTAAGCTCTGCATATGGCCGATGTGCCTCCTTGTTCTTGAATGTCTAATTCAACTTTCCTTCTCTGAATGAAGCGCTCTTCGTCGCCCTCCTGGACGAGGATTTTCTTCAGTGTCTCTTCACTCTTTTTTGGCTAGCTCCTTGCGAACATCATCTAGGACCTCCATGTCCTCGTCTTCAATTCTCTGCCTTCCCTGGTTCCCGAATGTTGCAGGTAGTTTTCATTGCTGCCATGGAACAATTCTTTGCCTGCAGTTGGTTTCCTCTGACTTCTTCAATCCTATGTTCTGTGGGGAACCGCAATAGTTGATGCAACGTTGAGGGAACTGCCCCCATTGCATGCAACCATGGCCTTCCCAAGATGATGTTGTAAGGTGAAGGCGTGTCAATCACCATGAATTCTGTCTTGATCTTCTTCTAACTGCTCTTGCATGATTCTATACTTAGAATATTTTGCATGTCTTTCATACTTTGCCTCCTTTGTGCGATCTTCTCGGGGTTACATACCTCGGGTATAATAACTATAAAACTTTTACTTCGGCAAGATTTTGACCTGCAAACTTTTCATAAATTCTAACAAGTGTGAAACATATACTACTCAATGTTAACTTTGCAAACTTTTCTCAAGTTTCAACAAGTGTTTAAACGGTGATCTCGGTCTAGCCTACTTGTAAATTGCTACAAATTTCAACAAGGATCTACTGTGACAGGGATCAACAAAGATTAACATAACAAGTGTTTAAACAATAATCTATTTGTAAATTGCTACGAATTTCAACAAGTTTTAAACAATATACTTAGCTTTTACCTCAACCTGTAAATTGCTGCAAATTTCAACAGATGATCACATGTCGGCTTAACATTATCTTGTAAATTGCTACAAATTTCAACAAGTGTTAAGCATCTTCTTTGGTTGGATCAACCTGTAGATCGCTATAAGTGTGCAAACTATAACCTCGGCTTCACTTCGACTTGTAAATTGCTACAAATTTCAACAAATGAAGAGGAACAGTAATCTTGGCTTAACTTCAACTTGTAAATTGCTAAAAATTTCAACAAGTGAAGATAAGGAATCAGCTTAACTCCAACTTGTAAATTGCTACAAATTTCAACAAGTGAAGATAAGGAATCAGCTTAATTCCAACTTGTAAATTGCTACAAATTTCAACAAGTGAATTAAGGAATCAGCTTAACTCCAACTTGTAAATTGCTACAAATTTCAACAAGTGAAGATAAGGAATCAACTTAACTCCAACTTGTAAATTGCTACAAATTTCAACAAGTGAAGATAAGGAATCATCTCGGCTTAATTTTAGTTAAGCATCATCTCGGCTTAACTTCGGTTAAGCATCGTCTCGGTTTCTCTTTGGTTAAACATCATCTGGGCTTAACCAACTTGTAAATTGCTACAAATTTCAACAAGTGGTAAACGCATTCTTCTTCTCTCTGCCTCCCCAGTGTGAACTTAAAATTCACTTGGGTTCTTATCATACATGTAGCTTCGACCTTGTCGCCGAGGTTGAATTCAAGACGAGGTTGTCGGCCTTGGTTTCTCTATTGATCTTACTTGGCTCCAACTTGAGTTTGATTTTTCGGCCTTGCATCGGCGAGCCGTTTCTCTTTTCTTGTTCCGACGTCTTTGTTCCCAGCATGTCCTCCTCGACCCTAGTATACTTCTCAATTCTGGCAAACTTTAGTCTGATCTTGTGTGTTTTCTTTTCATCTTCTGGGATCTGAGATCTTCTCATTGTGCTCTTCTCTTCTCGGACTCAGGTGCCGAGATCTTATCTTCTGGAATTTTGGATCTGCTCACTTAGGTTGAGCTCTCGTCTTCACGGGCCTACTTGTCTAGGCCGAGATCATGTCTTCTCGGATCTGAGATCCAGGATCTGGAATTCGGGATCTGCTCACTCAGGATGAGTTCTTCTATACTCGAATGTTATTTCCTTGGGAGCGCTCATGCCCCCTGTCTTTGCATCCCTTCTGGAAGGGTCTTCGTTCCTCCGCGAGTATCTATCTTTCCATACTTGGAGGTCATCTTCGTTGTAGTATCCGCTTTGATCTGTTGTCTTTGGTGCGTGACCTTCCTGGCCGGCTTCTTTCACTCCGTGACTTTACTTACGAGTTTCTGTGTTGCGATTGTCCCCTTCAATGTCGAGATCGATAGGTCTCCCACTCCCAGTAGGCGCATTGTCTCTAATCTGATCCTTCTGTCCGTCATTGGCCATCTATTCTTCTTTCTTTCCCACAGATGGCGCCAAATTGTGTGGGTGATTTTCCGACCACACTGCCCGCTTAGTAACCAGCTGGAGAGCACTGGCAGAATAGATGGCACCTAACTGACCTGCAACAGAAATATAAAAATCCCGCGGTGGTTTCGACCACCCGGGGCCACTCCGACGATTAAGTCAGTATATCTCTCAAAGATAAATCAAGTACTAAACTCACAAGCTTGAGTATCAAAAGCATACCTTAAACCCATGGGGGTGCCTCTCTTTTATAGCCAATACAATCCTAGTCCCAATAGGAGCCTGGCCCTAATGGACTTAGGATTACTGCTAATCTGGGACTCCCAATGGGATTAGGATAAACTTTCTAAGAGTCTTATCTTTACCCAAACTGAAGTCTTCTCTCAATCTAAGACTCTTGTCCATATCCAAGTTGAATTCCTTCTTCATTCTAGGACTCTTGTCCCTTATCCGCTTATCTCGGATTCCGATATCTTCGGAGGCAACCTCGGCCTAGCCGAGATGACCTCGGCACAACGACCAAGACACGTGGCACCTCGGCTGACACGTCGGCGTCACCTTGCCACGTGTTGGTACTCAGAAAATATATCCCCACATTGTATTTGTAATATATATAATCTAATAATATAATGATATTAATAAGTATAATAAATTATTAACCTTAATTAATTAACCTTAACATCTTTATAACCGAAGTTTGTAAACTCATATTATACATAATCTTAATTCTAGCTCATTATTATTAAAACCTTAGTATTTTAAAACTTTTTTTATTTTTATTTTTATTAATCTAGGAATTGAAAAGTATTTATTAAATGGATGGATTGGATATGTTTGAAATGGTAGACAAATAACTAATTTAATATTTTTATATAGATTAGTAATTATATTTAAAAATAGCTCAAGTTTGAAAGATCCTAAACCAATTAAAACGGACCAAATCGAACCATTTCAATCAGTTCGGTTTGGTACGGTTTGATGGGAGAAATTGTCTGTATTAGTGTTCAAAATAATAAAACTGACGTTATCAATTCGGTGTAATTTTTTACTTAAATACCGACCGTACCAAACTAATTGCATCCCTAGACACAACTAAACTCTTGTTAGGTGGGACTAGGTCTAGTTAAAGGTATTTGGGTTGATAGTAATCGATTAGTAGCACAAAACTAGGATGGCTTTGGACCTGCAGTGCACATGCATATCCTTGAGATTGAAAAAATATAGGCGTGACATAGGTAACTCATGGTTGAGTTCAATACATAACTTGAAAATCATTGAAAATGGAATTGGATAATGACTAGTGTCCAGTTGGGAATTACAGCGTTGCACTCCTCTGTTTTGTGAAAATGGAACTAAGTAAACAATAAATGCATGAGGTAATTCAAATTGGTTTTGTGAAAGTGTTCTTCATTGAGAAAATCATCTTCATTTATATATTGTATGACATTATGATCACATAGGTTATGATTGCATATTGAACATGCTAATTGCACGCTATTATTGGGCTATACGCTCAAGTTGTTGATATTTTTAGGTGGGTGGGAATCCGAAGCCACAAGGTGGCTCAAAACCCTTTTCTTACATGTGATGGCCGTAGAGCCAATTGTCTTGTTATAAGGTCATGGATCTCCTTTTGGGATGTAAGGTGGTAGTGTCATTTGTTGATTGAGAACAAAAGATCTCGTTGTTAACCCAAAATATTTATTCTGATCAACAATGATTGAGAGCCCTTTTTTTTGAAAGCCTCCACAACCTCCTTAGATCTCCACCATTGATGGTATGGACCCCACACATACATAAGTAGATCTTACATATACATGAGATCCAAAGAGAGTTGTGGAAATCTCTAAAAAATGAGGATCTCAAGCATTTTTCTTATTCTGATAATGTACAATGATTTTTGAGGAATAGTTTGACAAGTACAATGAATTTTTTTAATTTTCCTTCCAAAAAAAAGTATTCGGTGTCTTGTTCAACAATTTTCACCTAATTTTACGCAAAAGGTGATAGACAGAAATCACATTGATCCAGATTAAAACAATTTAGATGTAAAATTAATATAATTAAAGAACTAGTCTTTGATTTTTGAGGTTTGAGAGGTAAAATATTGAAACACAATTTCCAACCAAAATTTTTAACTTGAGGCATTGCTCTTTGGGTAAAATTTACATAATCAATAGGTAGATGAAGTGGGAAAACCAGCATTCAAGTTCTAAAATCTGCCTAATTGTAGCTTTATAAACTAAATTCAAATGCTAAAATCTGCCGAGCATTAAATAACATTAATAAATAAATAAAGTCTCAAAAACTTTGATTTGAATTCTGCAAAATGTAAGTAGTTTCAATTTCAACTGCATAAGCAATGTACATTGTAAGAATTGCAGATTTAACAATAGCAATATTGTTCATATTCATCGGTGCCCACATGTTTGTATTCAGAAATTTACCAATACCAAAAGCCAACATTCCCATCACTAAATAAACATACTACATAAAATACAGAAATCTACGCTTTGAAATCACAATTGCAGACAGCAATAGATAAGCTGATTTTGTTTTACATCAAAATATCTGGTTTACTGCGATTCTCTCTTGAGAACAAACCAAAATCAACTAAAACACAAAATGTGATCCGAGTGTCATCCGCTAAACTAAAAATTGCTTGACACAAAGCCCATGTTGCTTGGCTATAACACATCCTCGTGATAGAGATGAAGTCCCAGACCAAAACGAGCACAAGCTCGACGAAATGCCATTGCTTCTGCCTTCTGCACTGGATCTCCATAGCCTGCATCATTTACAGGAGCAGTACCTGTTGACTCCTTGTATATCTTATCAAAAACACAAAAAAAAAAAGTGAAGAGCAACCGAGGTCAGTTCCCTCACACATATATTTTCCTATTGAGATTCATAAAAATTAAAAAAAGAAAAAAAAGAAAAGAAAAAAAATAGGAAGGAGTGAGAGAGAAAGAATTGGCACATACTAAAAAAAAATAGTAATAATGTTGAACAATCTTATACATGCAAAAGAAATAAATAAATTTATATTGACACGTTGTATAATATAGTTTTTATATAAAGACGTGGTTACAATATCTAAAAGCCACCAACTATAAATTATTTAAAACCCATTACATTGTTTCTTGACATTCCAAAAATGGACATAACAACCCTAAATAGAGTAATGTAATAAATAAATAAACAAATGAAAATCTGTCAGACAGTTCCTAGAACACATGCATTTTACACAAATCTGTCAGACAGTTCGTAGAGCAGGTGCATTTTACATAAAGATGCATTTCAGTTCCTTGAGCCCTTGACCTAAGATGAGTTTTTTAACTGATTATATATGCCCCTTCGTGTTTCTCTCCACTGAGAAGAGACAAACTTTTAATAAAGGATAGACGGATGATGTAGAAATCTTTAGCCAATAAAGGAGCTCTTGCATAGAAAGTCATGTTTATTAGAAATTTTAATTTTTAGGAGTTTCTACTCTGGTTAGAATTTCCCTTACAAAAATTTTAAGTTAGCTAGTAGTCCTTTCCAGGGCTACTATCTAGCCTGCTATTAGTTTATAAAATTTCTATTGCTGGAACTTTATATGGTTGTTTTATTAGATGGAGCAATTTTGAGAAAGTTTATCTTTGCGATCGGCTAGTATTCTACATATCAGGCTCCTTTCTATAAAGGATATTAGAGTAGAGTGAAGAGTTTCGCTTGATTAAAAATGAGTGTTGAACTCTTGTACTGATTCGAGCGTGGATCCCAATCGATCCCTCAAGAGATAAGGTACTTTCCCTTTATTAATCTTATTTGCTGAAATTCTATTATTGCAAATCTATTTTTAGTTTCTTTAATTTAACTATCTAGTCTGGAGGACCAACGCCTGGTAACCATTATGTTTCAAACCTTAACTCCAAACCCTTGTTTAAATCTTCAAAGCCACACTTTTCCTTGTGGTACAGCCACAGACTCAAAGAACTATACGTTGGGATAATTCGGTTTAAAGAACTACAAATTATAGTTAAAACAACTTATATGAAAGGGAAAGAAAATCCATCAATAATGACCCTTGGTTGATATTTCAACAACATTACCATCAACTTTAATAGATACCTGTTTTCTTCTTTTTAACAAAGAAATAAAATCCACTTCTGCCAATACCTTTTCCTCATTCAATGTAGATAGCGCCAATAGGAAGAATCTCAGAAAGTAAAAAGCAAAAGAGATCAAAGAAACTAATACATTAGAAATCATGCCAAATGATAGTACCCTTCAGCAACTTCCATTGATTTTAGGCTTACATAATAGGTCTCCAAGCCAACCACTGAAATTGGTTGCCCGAGCCACAGGAAAACCAGAACTTTAGGACAGGACATTGTCAATTGTTACAACCTACTCTAGCCTATATCTAAGGGGAAAAAGAAAGGGGATCACTCCTGACACTCCACACGGGGCTCAAACTCACAACCTCCAAGAGATGCAACATCTAATGCATTAATAGACGCACTATCAATTAACCAAAGTTACAAAACTATAGAAGAAAGCAATGCACATTTATTATTAAAAAATCAAGTCAATTTAATAAAGTGTCATCAAGCCTGAATCTTGCATGCTCTACACAAGCTTTAAGCACGCAGAATAATTTGGTTTTGACTGTCAGGGTCGCTCCTGCCTCAAGAAAAATTAAGCTCAATATGTAACTTGATAAGTTAAAAAAAATTCCCAGCAGTCACCAGTGAGATAGCAAAGTTAACTACCTATATTAGAAGGTACTATAGACTTCCATATGATGCTTGGCATTAGCAAGGTAATGACTTGAAGCAATGACAAAATGGCCCATTTAACTCAGCAACAGAAAACATTTTCAATAATTCACACTAAACCAATTTGAAAACATTAAGCTTGTCAATCTTCACTAACTAGAACAATACTAATCAATGTCCAGAAGCAGACTAGGTATGAGTACGTCACTACTACCAATCTAAGATGCACGCATATTGTGATACAAATGAACAAATTATGAAGCATAAAGCAGCAATGGTGCCTCAGCATCAGTCCCATACAGTGTGACATGGTAAACAACAGACAGACTTGCCATCAGCCGAATACGTTATGCTTCGAACCTCACCAGACCATTCTACAATAGATTGAGAATTTGAAAAGTTTTCAGCATTCACAGATCTCAGTGCCCCTTGCAATTGGAATTAAAATCACTTGGTGAAAGAAAAATAGTGAACTTTAACGTACCTGGAGCATGTAAGTTCATAATCCGATTCACAATATGCCTAGCAAGAATGATAAGACAACTAGAAATGTCAGATAACCTTCCTTTCCAAGTACTAAACATTAGATCTTAACTCTGATTGCTACATTATAAATTGGATTAGTGTGCTCCTTACGTAACAAATAAAATGTAACGTTGAATAGGACAAGAAAAAGTTCATAAGATAAAAAAATAAAAAAAATAAAAGAAACTCATACTTTAGATTATTTTAGCCCTTTCAAGATTGATAACAAGAAGTTTCAGCACCATTCCTGAGTAAAAGAACTTTAAAAAAAAATTAAGTGTAATATTATAAAAAGTGGCACCAACAGGGTGCAACCCATGTACAAAAGAAAACCACTATCATCTATACATCAAAAACCTATTCAAAGGTGTCCATAAATCAAAAAATTGGTTCAAGGATGGGCTAAAAAGCATGGACACAGGCATGGACATCAGACATAGTGATTTTCAGGAAAAAAGGAAATGGACACGGCAGGGATATGACAACAAATATAAATAAATACATTTTTATCCACGAACAACCAAAAATAATGAAAAACTACCTTTAATTCAACATGAAAAAAACCATTCAATCTATAATTTAAAATATGTTACATGGACTCGGGTACATGTATCGGGTGTGGGTGTGTATCCAAACATCAGACTTTCATAAATTTAAATCTTAGGATCTTGGAATACGTATCCAAAATTATATAGGAGTGCGGGGACGCATCATATACACATACATATTGCATATTATATAATATCCTTAGAAAAAATGTTGTAAATTATATAAAAATATATAGCGATCCCGGGTTTACCCTTGTTGTACAGTGATCTGGACATGTGTCTGTGGGTGTTGGTAGTTGGTTACTATCGTGTTTACATTCCTTTCACATCATATTTGAGTTATAGAATGTGTTGGGCAGGTTTGTTACAGGTTGGTTGTGTTTGGGAGCCAAGTGTTGCTGCCCAGAATTTTGGACCATCGCTCGAGCGAGGAGTGGTCGCTCGAGCGAGCGTTGAGTTCGTGTCTGGTTCTGGACCTGAGAGTTGCCTGTCTTGGCTCGAGCGAGCTTCCTCCGCTCGAGCGGTCTGGGTTTTTATTCGCTCGAGCGAGTGTTTCTTGGCTCGAGCGAGAGTTTTCTGTGTCTGGTAGCTCGAGCGACGAAGGCTTCGCTCGAGCGAGCGTGTTTTATATCAGCGGGCAGCAGCGGGTTTGAGCTGCAGTTTTTCACTTTCTTTTTCTTCTAAAACCTAAATCCGAGACCCTCTCACTCTAAGCTTACACTCTCTCTAAGATTTGATCTCCCTAGGGTGTGAATCTAGCCTATGGCCTTTGTTAAAAAGATAGAGGGTGTTGAGAGCTTCGATTTAATCTGAAAAAGTTGGGATTTGGAGCAAGTTGATCTTCGAGTCTTCATCTCCTTTTTGGCTAAAACTTCAAGGTAGGGATACCCTACTCCTCTCTATGGGTTTTGTCTTTAAATTTTGGTATTTTGAGATGTTGGGGTTGGTTTGGTAATTTTGTGAAAGTTTGGGGCTTTTGTGTAATTTTACGAAAGTTGGGGTTTTATTCATAATAAACTTGAATGCATGTGTGGAATAGAGAAATGGACTTATTGTTGAATTATTGATGAAAATGGACTTATTGTTGAATTATTGATGAAAATGGACCTAAGGGTTGAAATGGTAATTATGGAAAATGGCCTAATTACATTGTTTAATTAATTGGGATAATTAATTGGGAGAAATGAGGAATTAAAATGTTGATTGAATATCCATTTGTGCATTTATTTTCTGTTTAGAAATAACTGTTTTGGGCTATCGGTGGAGGATAGTCGTGATTGTTGTAGACAATGCATGATGATTAGGCAAACTGAAACTAATCAATGGAATGTGTCATGGAATTTGACGGATCGATAGAATACATTAATTGTATGTATTGAGTGATTGTATATAGAACCAATGTGTTTATATACGTTATGTGTAGAGGGGGAGATAGGGGATGTACTACGCGGTTTAGGGGAAGATAGGGGATGGACCTCTAAACCGGATAGGTATTTGGAGGAGATAGGGGATGTACTCCGTAGACAGAGCTCATATGCTTGTCTAGAGAAGTGAAGATAGAGCTCATATGCTTATCTTTGTGAAGTATGAAGTGTGGATACAGCTTGTATGCTTATCTGTGGATATTGTCGATATACATATCTGTTGTAGAGTGTGGATACAGCTTGTATGCTTATCTGTGGATATTGTCGATATACATATCTGTTGTAGAGTGTGGATACAGCTTGTATGCTTATCTGTGGATATCGTTGATATACATATCTGTTGAGAATGTGGATATAGCTTTTATGCTGATCTGAATGTGAGATATAGTTTTTATACATATCTGTGGAAATGATGATAGAGCTAGCATTATAAAAAGAGGCACCAACAGGGTGCAACCCATGTACAAAAGAAAACCACTATCATCTATACATCAAAAACCTATTCAAAGGTGTCCATAAATCCAAAAATTGGTTCAAGGATGGGCTAAAAAGCATGGACACAGGCATGGACATGAGACATAGTGATTTTCAGGAAAAAAGGATATGGACACGGCAGGGATATGACAACAAATATAAATAAATACATTTTTATCCACGAACAACCAAAAATAATGAAAAACTACCTTTAATTCAACATGAAAAAAACCATTCAATCTATAATTTAAAATATGTTACATGGACTCGGGTACATGTATCGGGTGTGGGTGTGTATCCAAATATCAGACTTTCATAAATTTAAATCTTAGGATCTTGGGATACGTATCCAAAATTATATAGGAGTGCGGGGACGCATCATATACACATACATATTGCATATTATATAATATCCTTAGAAAATATATCGTAAATTATATAAAAATATACTTGAACTTGAAAAGGATTCAAAAAAAATATGAAATTTCTATATCTAATTCATGTGAGAGGCTAAAAATATTGCTTTACTAGCAAATGCGAGTTTCTTCTTCTCATATATTGTAACAAATTAAAGGATCTGAGTGTCTAAATTGAGTACGAGTGTCAGACACATACCTCATACCCTTACCCACGTCATATCCGGTGGACATAGGTATTGTGGGGGATATAGAAGAGTTCATATAACACATACACAATACAATCACAAACCATTACATCACAAATGTCAAAAGAGAGGGCTTGGAATCCTTTACCTATAACACACCATGTCTATAAACACAGAAAAATATTTGCAAATTCTTACACTCCATTTGGATTGAGGGATTTGGTAAGAAAAGAAAAGAAATTGAGAGAATGAAATTTCACATCTCTTGTTTGGATGATTAATAGTGGTAATGGCGAGAAATGAAGAGAAATGAGGTGAGAAAGACAAATCACTCCAAACTTAAGTTTTGTTTTTCACCCAAAGTGGTGAGAACCAAAGCAAATAAAATAAAAAATTTATAATACCTAAACTACCCCTCTAAATACAAAGCAAGTAAAATAAAAAGACACATGTATCCTCTTTTAATTAGCATACCCATCCAAACAGAAGGTGAGAAACCAATAATCACTTCCTTTCTTTTCTCATCCCCCAATCCAAACAGAGTGTTAAGAGATAATAGGAAAGCCCTACTCATCTGATCAGTTTGGTCTTTTGCAATTTCATTTATCTCATTTAGCATCACCACCGTAGGCCCTTCATGTGTCATCTCTTGATTGGGAATTTGGCTTCTTATTATCTGCTGACCCCACATGGCATTTGATCTTTATCAAGATAACTTCTTGGATAGAACTTAGAAGCATGAATCCAGTGTAGCATCTTATTCATCTGCTCCGTAGATGCTACTTCTTGATTGGCTTTGAGTTTTGCAAACACATGGGACTTAGATATTTCCCTGTAAGTTTGTATTCCCACCGCAGGCTCTACACGTATCATTATCCCAATCAATCCCCAAATCTTTGGTTTAGTTGAAATTTACATGCCAAAAAATGCCCCCTCTCATGATTCATATAAGTAGGTTTTTACTATGTGAATCATGACAACTTTAAACTTCTTTTTTTTAAAATATTTTTCTTTTATGTGTGGGCTTTCTTTCCATAGGTGACCCTCATTTTCCTGTGGGCTACTCTTAATTTGGATCATGGGCTTTTCCTTTTTGTTTTGTGCATGGATGCCTTTTTTATGGGTCTATTACAGTCTGAGGGAAAGTTCATTAAAGCATGAAGTCAATACTAAGTGAGTGAGCTATTTACAATGTTTCACTTTCACATTAAAGCGTGCTTTTTGAAGAGTTCCAATATATGACCCAACTATTTGTGCAGTCCACCTCTTTGGAAGCCAACAGTAAACAGCATCCACCTTTTAGTTTTTCAGGTATGGATTTGTATCCTATGTTTTCTTGTTTCATCCTTTCTTATTCAACATTGAGACCCTTATTTTTTTTTTTTTTGGGGTCCAGATTCTTTTGATTGACTTTCTTGGTCAAGAGAGAAGCAAGAGCTCTATTCTTCTGTTTTAGGCTATCACGTACATTTATGTGGGTTATCAATCAAGTATTGAAACCCTTTATCTGAAGGTTTGTAGCTGTTTACTTCGACAATATTCTGGTTTTCAGTTCTTCATTAAAAAGACACCCTATTGCTTTCCACAGGAAGGCTCAAGACTTCGATTTTCAACCTATGACATAGAACTTTTTGCAATCATCTGAATATTACAGCATTGGCAGCATTATTAGTACAAAGGGAGTGGGAGTACATTCTTACCTCTGATCAATGATCATGAAGCTCTCAACCACATAAACAGTCAGCAAAAGTTGAATAAGGGGCATGCTAAGTGAGTGAGCTATTTACAATGTTTCACTTTCACATTAAAGCATGAAGTCAATACTCAAAAAAAGGAGGTCCATGATTTAAGCACAAGTGTTTCACTTGTAACAGTAATGAGGGCAGAAATTCTAGAGTTTGACACCTTCAAAGAATTGTACATGAATGATGAATATTTTGGTCCTATCATGCAAGCTGCGGTGGCTGGTGAGTGTAATGATTACTCCATCAAAGAAAGTGTTCTTTTCAAAGGGTCACAGCTCTGTGCTCGTGACTACTCTTTAAGGGAGAAGATTGTCATTGAACAGCATGCTTTGGGATATTCTGGTTGTGATAAAAGCATTGCATTGGTGAAAGAAAGTTATTACTAGCCAAAGTTGAAGCGCAATGTACCTAGGCATGTTCAGATATACCATATTTGCCAAAATTCAAAGAGAGGAACAACCAATGCAGGGTGGGTTTATATGCTCCTCTCCCGACTCCATCCAAACTGCATGGACTGATGTAAGTACGAACTTCGTTCTTGATCTTCCATGCAGTCAAAGGTGTTGAGATTCAAAATTCTATGATGTATGGACACCTCTCTAGTGGTCACGTACTGGTGTTGAACACATGCTGGACATGGACACAGAATGTCCCATTTTTCCTTCGGTTGGATACATTCGGGACACATCATTTCCCAATTTTATTTTTTTCACCCCAGTAGCATTTGATGAACTTGATGAGATTAAATAGAGATAATTGTTGAAAAGTCCAAGCTAAGAAGGGTATAAGTAACTAGGTTCAGTAGATATTTTTTGTTAGTGAGAGGTCCACCTTTTGTGAAATAGTTTGGTGAAAAGTACTTTTGTTTGTTTTGAAAGATATTTTGCTTCCAATTTTATCCCTTAATTTATCTGTTGACTTTTTTTTATCTATCGACTTTCGTTGACTATCTATTCAAATTTTTCCCTATTTGTTTAATTTTTTTTATCTTATTTGTCTAATTTTATGATCTTTTCAATTCAAATTTTATTCCTATCTATTTCAATAGTTGTTCACACTGTTTATATGTTGAAATTTTATCTGTTCAATTTTTTGTATTTTTATTTTTTTCTATCAGTTGAAATATCAAGCTAAACCAAATCCTATCTGTTCAAAAATTTATATCTGTTCAAATATTTCTTCTCTCTCTCTCTCTCTCTCTCTCACACACACACACACACTCATTTGTTCAAAAACATCATTAACAACAACAAATCTTATTTGTTCATCAACAATAACATCATCACCAAATCCTATCTGTTCATCATCATCATCATCATCATCAACAACAATATCAAATAATTTAAAAAGAAAGAAAACAAAAACAAATTTGTTGGTATCTCTTTCACTTCCAAAGTAATCGTCTTCCTTGTCAAAGTCTTCCAAAGTATCTCCTTTCATTGAGACCTATGTCAAATATATATATACTATACCAGCAAACTTAAAGGGCAAAAATATTAAACAAAAAACAACACAAGGCTTTCAAATATGTAAATAAATAATCACTTACAAACACATTCAGTGAGATTCATGATCCAAAAAACACATTTTGTTCAACTTTCTTCAGCTAATTCACTAATCATCTCCAATCATTTCATCAAAATTGTAGCAAATCAAGAGAAAGGAAAATTTTCCAACAAGTTAACGATGAAACAAATCCAAACCAAACGTCAAACTCAAATTTGAAGAATTTTTAAGAAGAGTAAAAATTTGAGATGGTTTTCTTTAATCAAAAATGGTTTTAGAAAAAGATTTTTAGGATTAAACCGAAACA
>NW_021028202.1:306140-317852 GCF_004153795.1 Camellia sinensis
GTCGCTATCCTATTTAAGTCACATCATCTTATTTAAGTCACATCACCTCTCTACCACATCACTTCAAACCCAACCCATATTTCATAAAAAGTCAAAAAGTGCACTTATTTAGAACATCCCAAACCACCCCTAAAACATAAGAAAAGTTTATCATTAAAAAAATTGGAAGTCCACAAAACTTCATAAACACCAAATTATGTGAAGATAGTATTGACTAAACATCAAATCAACATACCATTTAGTTGGACCATCATTGGAAACATGAGCTCCTCTTTCTTTTGGAGTATCCAACAACATGAATCCAATTTTCCCATTTAAGGATTCAAAGAAACATCTTCAACCTAGGAGATTTCTCAGGTTCAAATAACATTCCATACCTTCCTCTCCCCTTTCCAAATCCACCAATTACCACCATCTTTCATCAGTGCCATGAAGGACCTTAAGGAACATGTTTTAATTGTTTTAAATATTCCTCCCTTGTTCAAACACTCTCTTATGTACTTCCAGATTTATCGTTAATGCTCCTTCCCTTGTTTATTAAATCGCTCATTTCTAAAATAAGCTTCATTAATTTTTCCCACTCCACCTCGCAACACCCTCACCTCATACATTTCTTAGGAATATCACTAAAATTACATCCCATCCCATTTTTTTCAAAACATGTGAATCTCATACCAATTCACAAACATGTTCCCTCTTTTGCATCTGCATATAATTTTGTAGGCAGAACCAATTAAATTTGATAGCCAATTTATTCTTTCATCCCTCTTTCATTTTGTCAGTTAAAATGGTCCCCTTTTTCTTGGTGAATAGTAAAAGCTCAAGCTGAAAATCACATAGAGGAGGATCCAACACCAATCTCACCAAGTTTGTGCGAATAAAAAGTGGTGATCAGGTGTATAAGAATTCTAATCTTCCAGCGCCTTGAATTGCCAAGACAACCATTAGGTAAAGGCAGTTTAATTAAAATGATCCTTTGACAGTCTATCTAGCCATCAACCTTATAATAATATCCCACGTCCAATGAACAAAGCTTTAGAAGTTCACTAGGAACACCATGTGATATAATGATCAGAACACCAATTCCAAAACATGCATACAGATTTGCATGTAGAAAACACCTATCTCAATCACATGAGATGTGTCTTTATAAATGTAACGAAAATCAGTGTATTTTCTCGTGAATTTTAACAAACAACTAAAAACAAAACAAATACAACAGTACTCAAACATATTCTTAAGGTTATAAATTGTTCAATCAACTTTGATACTGCAAGACAATTGCGAGTTCATATATCTAACTCAAGCTCGGGGAAAAAACACAGATAGTTCCATGATTATGAGATGAGAATTAACACATAATGAAGAAAACATGCATGCCCAATGTGTGTGTGTTTGAGTGAGAGAGATTGATGGCAGCAATATCCCTTTAAGTAGAATCACCAGGACATGTGCAAAAATGGGAAATCGGTACGTAAAGGTGAATGTATAACCAGCACGGCTAAATCACGTGTGGGTAACACCACTAAAACACGAAGACATCTAACTGCACGAGTTGACAGCATTTGCACTATTGGCAAAGCATAGGCTAGCGTCTTCCCACTTCCAGTTGGTGAATTTATACAAAGGTCTCGCTCACAGGAACCAGGTCCAATTGTCTCTTGCCAGACTGCGACTTGCACTGGAAAAAGGGAACTAAAACCCATATTCTCCAAAGCCACCTCTAGCCTAATATAAGAACAATTCACAACTAACCATAACCCACAAAAATACAAGCAATATAATTCAAGGGAGTAACAGAGTGAAAGCCATTTTACAGTAATCAAATAGGTACTCAAAATTGAAGCTCAATGTCAAGCTCCAGGGGAAAAAAAAAAGTTCCTTCAAGCTAAAGAAAAATGATGCACAAAAACCTGTGTGTAAGAGTCACAACAATAATTGAATTATAAAGTGGGTGAAAAGCATCGTACATTTTTGCCTATATATCAAAGGTCTTTAAATGGTTAAGGCCTTGTTTGGCATATACTTAAAAAGTCAAAAAGTCACTATTCTATTTAAGTCACTATTCTATTTAAGTCACATCACCTCTCTACCACATCACTTCAAACTCAACCCATACTCAACCCATATTTCATAAAAAGTCAAAAAGTACACTTATTTAGAACATCCCAAACCACAAGAAAAGTTTATCATTAAAAAAATTGGAAGTCCACAAAACTTCATAAACACCAAATTATGTGCTCCTTTTAATATATTAAAATATAGATGTTAAAAATGTAATAAATTTAAATTACAACGTAAGGTTTATTTAAATAAATAGCAGAGTGAATTTTTATTGTGAAATGTCATTTTATTTTTTATTGACTAGAAATTCAAAAATGGGCATGATAATATTTAAGAAAGATGAGTTATATTTAAATGAATTTTTCATTAAAATAATTTCTCACTAAAGTAAAAAGGTGACAAAGAGCCCCTCTAGTCAATTTTTTAAAATCAAGGGTAAATTACACTAACACCCACTTGAGGTTTGTTTTTACTACAAATTCCCCTCATGTATGGAAAATTTCATTGCATTCCTTGAGATTCCAAATCGCATTACATTTAGCGCCATTTTGTTAATGGGGGATTAGGTCAACTAACGACTTTGGATGACATCAACATAAAAAATTATAAAAATACCAATTTTAACCTTACTTATCCAAACCTAATCCCTAACCGAAACCCAACCCGAATTACCTACCCCATAACTAGTAAACCCTAAATATACACTGACGAAAAGTTTGAGGGGAGAAAAAGAGAGAGAAGTATGAGAAAGGAGAACGAAAGGGAAGGGATCTCATGTCCACACACAGCCATGACATTTTCAAAGGGAGAACGAGGATCACGACAACCACGATCCACCTCTATGGTGCTCTAATGTTGTGATGTTTCTCCTCAAACACGAGCCTTGTCGATCAGAGCTACTTGTTGGTTCTCCTCCACAACCATGCTTATTTCAAAGTGTGAACAACAATAGGTGATTTACCCCCTCCTCTCTCTCTTTTCAGGTTAGTGATGTGGGTGGCGAAATAGGGAGGGAGATGGTGTTACAGGACTAGTGATGGTGTGGATTAGGTTTTCGGTGGAGTGGGTGGCCAATGGAGAGTGGATTGGGGTCTAGATGGGATGGATTTAGGGTGATTAAGGAACAATTGTAAAGGGGCGCCAGGTGTTCAAATAATACTCGAGATAGGTGATACCATGATGGCGATGCTGGGTAATGGTGTAGGTGATGGTAGGTATATGGTAAGAAATTTTTCCAATTTATAACTCAATGGAACCCTCTTGGGCACCATTAGTTGCTTCATGCTTTTTGTTTTGTTGTAAAATTTTTGAATCAATTGAAGAATTGAACTCTCAAAGCTAATAAATAAAGAGATGGGCCAAGAAGCATGGACACGTGACACGACATGGATACAACACGGACACACCCACAAGCTAATTTTCAAAGAATGCAGGACACGACACGTGGGGAACATGCACAAAATATATAATTTTATATATTTATTATGTCATAGATATGAATATATCATTCAAAGATAATAAAAAAATGTAATATAACAATTATTTTAAAATTTTACATTGTTTTTTTCTTTTATTATTGTATCTTAAGTTATTTAGATCAAACTTATAATTAGTTTCATGCATGTCTAGTTGGTGGACACATGTGTTTAAGCAATGGACACAAGTGTCCAAAGAGTGTCCGGACCTAAAAACTTTTAAAAAAATAGGACACATTTTGACAAGGCCAGGCTCTTGTCGGAAAGTGTCCAACGAGTGTCTGTATCCTACACAAACATGACACGGATATGCCACCTTCTTAGAAGTGTGTGCTTCTTAGGAGATGGAGTATTTTATAGGTTGTGGCTATTATAGGTTGTGGCTATGGTTGGGTGGAGGCACAACAAGAAACAGACATAACAATTTGTTTGCATGGAAACATATGTGCTTGTTTAGCTATTTATTGCAAAGCAAATGCATTACATTGATGTTGCTAGACATAATCAAATAGCCAACCATGTGTTGTCAAATAGCCAACTTTCTAAATATTTTTAATTGATATGATGTATGAACAAGGTGTCTGTATAGATGGGAGTAACATTGGTGGGTGGCAGCGATGGTGTTTTGGGGGATGATGGTTAGGGCTAAGATGGAGACTAGAGAGAGAGAATAAAATTGGGTCTTGTTGAACGGGAGGAAGAGAGAAGGGAAGAAAGGTAAAAGGTCATTTTATTTTTTATATTAGTGGTGTTAATAGACAAATTCTCATAAGGGGGCCAATGTAATGTCTAGAATTTGAGGGGGAGAGTTTGTATTATTCATAAACCTCATAAAGTGTCAGTATAATTTACCCTAAAATCAACCTATTTTGCCTTAAATAAATGAAAATAAGCTTAAACTATTTTACTACAAATTATATCAAATTGTTATCTCAACTTAATTAAAACTAAAAGTTGAAAGTAGCAATATTTAAGTTAATAACAAACAGCCACATTCTTCAGTCACACCAAGTCAATAATAGCCGTGTGCATTTTATTAAGGCTCTTTATAGTCTTTTTTTGATTTGAAATTTTATATCAATATATTTGGTGTAGTTTCTGCTTAATAGCTTTAGAAATAAATAAATAAATTGAAAAATAATTGATTATCAAAAAACTAGAGGTGAATGATTTTATCTTATGTTTTCTAATTTTCAACTTTCAACTTACCAAAAGTTACACCAAATAGGCTCAATATTTCAAATAGAATCGAGTTGCACAACCAAAACCATAGTAAATAGCTGACAAATATAAATCCTAGTTGCACAAACTCTTCCGAGGAAGTGGGGAGAAAAAAGACAAATTTAAACCTAATCCGTGAAGAATGTACTGCGAGAACCCTGGGAACCAACCATACCTGATGACAGGCGGAGAGATCCCATTTGCTATGCTAATACATGCTAATAATTTCCAAATTATATAGGCTCGCTCCCCCTAAGTTTGTGAAATAAATTAAATGCTTATCTTGTCTATTGCTTTATCACAAAAATATTATTTTGTTATTGTCTCAAAAAATAGAATTGCAAAATCTCTTATTTGTGACAAAATTGCAAGTATAAAAAATGAAATGTAATTTTCTTGAGAGGTCAAAGGGATGGGTTCAATCCAAACCAAAGAGGAAGAAGTTCTCCTTCTGGTTGTGCCCTTCTGTCCAAAAGTACAACGAAATCGATCAACAATTTTTTTAGTTTGTAAATAAATGGGAACTTAAGAAAAAAAAAAATGCTTTCTATGTACATGTTTCAATGTTGTTTGTAGATATTGATGTTCATGATCCTTTCTTTTTAATATTTATTAGTATATAAGGCTAAGGTAAATTCCTGGGTCCTTCCCTCCCTGCTGACGATGAGAGGAACAAATCGAAGAAAAACTCTAATGTTCTATTTGGTTCATTGAAATGAGACGAAATGGAATGAAATGGTGATTCCTTAGGCTGCCTATTACCTTAAAATGGTAAAAGATGATTTCATTTGTAATACATTTGTCTTTTATTTTTTTAGTCTAACCAAATATGGGAATGAACATTTTGATGTAATGATCAATTCATTCCAATGAACCAAACACTTGCCTAAGCAAAAGCAACAGAGATGGATATGAAGAGAGATGTCAGAGGAATAGAAAATGTGATAGCAATAGAAAATTTTATCAATTCCTCAAATTATTCAGCTCTTCACAAATTTAATTAGTTTGTGTTAAGAATTATGAAAGATAAACAACAAAACACATACATAACTATATACACGGAGAGAGAGAGAGAGAGAGAGAGAGAGAGAGAGAGTGTACCTGGGGTCAACCCCCAGTACCCCCACTGGGGGTCTCATGCATTTTCCATAAAGGATATAAGTAGGCTTCTAAGACAGAAAGAAGGTTAAGCTTCCTAACATCAGTCTATCCCCATTTCCCATTACTTACTCTCTCTTCTCTAACTTGTTCGTTAGAGGGTTCGCTGGGGGACTCCCCGTTCCCCGTCGAACTCCTTTGCAGGTTTCTCGGTGGGCCCAACAATCAGATAACGACTTGACAAGCATGGACCAGTCTGACTCGCTCCATCGGTGGCTAGCAGCATTATCATTATTAATACAAAGGTTTATAAGGTAAATTTTAATATACACTATTTTTAAAAAGATACACCATATATCCTAATTATACTATTTTATTCTTTAGTTATTACTAACTTTTTTATTTAGTTATTATATTATTTTAGTCATGACTTATGAGTCATTTAGTTATGTCTCATGTTATATTTAGTTATGACATTTTTTTAGTTTTGACTCAAAAAATTAAAATTATGTGATTTTATTTAATTATTTTTTTAAGTTATAAGCTGTAAGGCTGTTCAAAAATCCGTTTAAATCGGTAATCTGGACCGAATCAGACCAAATGGTACGATTTGATTCAGTTCTATTAAGAATTGGTTCAATTTCGATTTAAAAAATATGAGAATCATAAAAACGGTTTGATTAATAGATTTTATGAAAAAATTACAATTCAAATTGAATCGAATCGAATTTTGAAAGATATATATAATATCAAGTTTTATTTTTATTAATTGATTTTTTTGTAATTTTAATGATATTAGGATAATATAGATACTTAATGTTGAGTAATGTCTTAATATTATTAGTTTTTATCATTAGTTAAATATAATTAGTTTGAATAATTATTTTATTAATATTAACCATTTATTCTTATAAATAGAAAACCAAACCGTTATTTCAATGTGGTTCTAATCTGATTTTACAAAGATAATGATCTGATCTGATTCTCAAAATTATAGAATCATTAAAATTGAATCGATTTAATTTTTAAATTTTCTTAAAACTAAATCAACCCAAACCGTGTAGACCCGTCAAATTAAGATGTCGAAAACGGGTCACGGTCAAGATCGAACCTAAATCCGATTTGGTGAAGTGATTAACGTGGTGTCCCACTACCAAAACGACGTCGTTTTAGTGGGGAAAACCAAAAAAAAAAATCCTCCGTTTTAGCAAACGGGACTGAGACAGAGAGGGAGAGAGAGTACTCCCCCAAAACCTCCATTGTTGATTGTTTAAAACTCAAACAAACAAAATTGAATCAGTTTTGGATCAGAATTCTTAACCCTGGAGATTTTGACTCAGAAAAATCGTTGCAATGAGAATTGCATTGCATCAGGCTCAGGCTAACGCCACCGTCTTTGTCGCTAAGTTCTTTGGTTCGGTTGTGTCAACCTCATGTCGTCCTTCCTCTCCTTCGTCCCCAGCGTCCCCGTAATTTCCTCAGATTTCTTCAGATCCCTAGATCTGCATTCGGCTAGTAAAGTGAAGGAATTCAATGAATTAACTGCGAGATCACAACCGATCGCCGATCTCCGTCTCTCTCCGGAGCAGACGGCCGCCGGTGGGAGACTCAATCGCCGTCATCGAAGGAATCAGAAACGACGACGTTGATGGCGTCGTCGACACTTTGTAGGAGAGGGTTCAAGAAAGGAATTGGAAAATTCGAAAATCTTCGAAGATCCTTGAAGAACAACTTCGAATTCTCTAGAATATGATTGAGAGGCTTAGATTCTTCAATAATCTCAACTTAGGAACACAACAACAAAGGAGATGATGGAGATAAAAGATTGGGTGAAGAAGAAGGCAAAATGGCTAGAGAATAGAATAATGGCAAGGCTCTCCCATTGATCTCCCACTTTCACTCTCAAGGTTGATAATGGAGAAGGGAAATTAGTTCTTTCCCAAGAGTTAAAAATCTCCAAAATCCATCCCTTGTAAAGCTATGGGTGGGTGCTATTTATAGGCACCTCATGATGTAGGATGGAGCCCATGAGCAAGGCACATGGGGGATATTTTCTCTAACCACCTTGTCCGAGGGGGTGACCTCTCCGAGGAGGTGACTTCTCCGAGGAGGTGACCTCTCCGAGGAGGGGACTTCTCCGAGGAGGTGACTTCTCCGAGGAGGTGACTTTGTACTTATTCGTTTCGATAAATCCAAAGGGTCAGGGGTAGTCCCAGAGGACGTCCTGCCGCAAAATATTGCCGAGTCTCATGGACCCCCCGGGGTCGTGCCACCTCGACCCGGGTATAGGCTAGTGTAACCGAAGAGTGAATTTATCTGCACTCACCGTCCTCGGGATCGGGTCCTTTGTTCGAACTCCATTACGCCCATGGTTCTGGTGCGTAGATCCCGGAAAGCTCCGAGCCCGCAAGTGTTCTGGGACTCATTAACGGAGCGACTTCTAGATTGCGTCTGAATCCGTTCGAAGCCAAGTACTTCGGATCTCTAGATTCGTGGATCCGAATCCTTTCGAGTCCGAGTGCCTCGGATCTCTAGGCTTGCTTAATACCCTTTCGAGTCCGGGCCCTAGTAAGTCTCTAGGTTCGTGGATCCGAACCCTTTCGAGGCTTAGAGCGATTCAATCCGTTTGATGGCGATAAATCTGGGCCCACCGATTCTTGGACTTGCGATAAATTCGGGCCCACTAATCTTGGGCTATTGGGCCTAAATAATTTAGTGGGCTCAAATTAGCCCCTCTTACACACTTCATCTGCGACGACGACGAACTTCTTGCTCAGCCCCTCCTCTCTGTCTTTTCCTCTTTAACATTTAAAAAGAATCCTTTCTTGTTTGTCCAATTCAATTTTAAATATCAATCATTTTACTACAACCAGTTCATTTATTTGACATGCAACATACCACGAGTATACACACTACCACCATTTATTCTAACATCCCTCAAGTTATATAGCCAAATGTAGTCCAACCATAATAAGATACTAAGTAAATTATGCCCCATTCTCATCTATCTTAACATTATTAATCCATTCAATGTGACTAATATGCTAATAGTGTCACATTATGAAAGGGCAATTGAGCAACTACAATTTTCAACAAAAACCAACTACGAGTCATCAAGTTCCACAACATAATTTCAAGGCTTTAAAAACCGGACCGGTGAACGAACTGGAAAAATGATCGGGTGGACGGGTCACCGGTTCAATTGGTGGGTTGAACCGGATCGAACCGTGACGTCATAATTACATCATAAATATTTTTTTAAAAAAATATAAATTAATAATTTAAATATTAAATTTTTGATTTTTTTTTTTTAAAAATCAAAAATATTTTTAGTGATATTTTTCTATACTTCAAAAAAAAAAAAAAAAAATTCCTAAATATAAGCCATAACACTTCACATACTAACAACAAATTAAAGATGAAAATTTAGCCATCAAAAACAACAATCATAGTAATAAAAATTATGAAAATATCCAACTAAAGCAATCCATAAAACATAAGTCACAAAAAAGACAAAACAAAGTCCAAAATTTCCAGACATAAACAAACTAAGTCTAAAGAAAAAAATTCAACACAACACAACATAACATCACAAACAACAGCCGAAATCTCCTAGGGACGATAATTTAGCCAATCATCATCATCATTTTCGTTCGCATTTGCACTAGAGCTCGGATTGTTTGATCTATTATCAATGTTCATGTCACCAAAAGATCCCAAGTCGATATCATCTCCAAGAAGTTCTGCCTCCATATCATCCTCAACATCATCTACAATAGTTAAAATAAAATCATTAATGATAGATAAAAAAAAAATGTGTTGCATAATGATGAAACATTATTTTCTAACCATCTCGTAGACCATGACATTGCTTCTTATATCATGGAGGCTCATCTTCTTCATAAAGCATTTTTTCGAGCTCATCATAATCAATCAATGGAAGCTCCTCTTGTTCTAGTCTTTCTTCTTCAATAATCCAAAACTCGGTTTTGTCAATGCTTTCAATGTCAATGGGATCATAATTCCTTGTTTTGTAATACCTCCTATATTGATTCAATTGTAAGACTAAATAAATGAATAAAATAAAGAATCAATTAGTTACTATATGAGAAAGATTAATTTACCTATTCTTCAATCGCAAGTTGTAATGAACATACACAAGATCATTAAGCCTATGATGTTCTAGTCTATTCCTCTTCTTTGTATGTATGCGTTCAAAGACACTCCAATTCCTTTCACACCCAGAAGAGCTGCTAGTTTGACTAAGAATTCGAATGGCCAACTTTTGCAAATTTGGAGCACTATGTCCAAACATCTTCCACCATTCATCTTATTATCAAGAAAGAAAGAAAAATATTATAATGATAATTATAATGATAAAATATTCCAAACAAAATCAAATAATAATGATAATTACTATTAAAAAAAAAGAGAGTGATTACCAGGTTGTGTTTTCTTAGATGTAGTAATGGCAAGCTCTCTTCCAAAACTATCTTGTCGATCTCGAAACAATCTAAGTTCATTCATGAGTTTCGTTTTACTTGATGTGGCTTTAGTTTCAATCACATCAAGTACACTATTCATAACCTCTGGCTTTTTACAAAATGAAGCTTGATCATATTGAAAAGCTGGGTTCAACCAATAAGCTGCCGCATGTATATTCTTCCGCAATTGATTATCCCAACGAGTTTTAATGATTGTTGTGTAAGGCCTATACAACCTCTTATTTCTCTTGAAAATATCTTTAGTACCTTTGATTGCCCTATACATGCCTTCATAAACATATCCCATGGACGGTTTCTCATCTCCATCAACAATACGCAAAAGACGCATAAGTGGCTCAACAATCTTAACAGTGATGAAGCAATCCTTCCAAAATAGTTTATCTAAAATGATATCAATGGCATCCTTTCCTTTCTTCTCTTTGGCAAACCTTGAACTTGTAAACTCCTTACTTGTCACCAAAGCTTGCAAATCATGCATATGCTCATGAATACTATGCAATGCAAGGAAAGTAGTGGCAAAGCGCGTTGCTCTTGGAAGCAAAATTTCAGTCCAATTATTCTTCTTTCTCAACCGAGCTAACAACCATGAACGGTTATATATGTACCTTGTCACCGTTGATGCCTTAATAGCAAGCTCATGCACATGATTCATCTTGGAAATTTCACTTAAGATTAAGTTCAAGCAATGAGCTGCACATGGAGACCAATTTATAGATTTGTAAGTTGCATTTACAAGTCCTCCAGCAGCTTTATAATTTGCTCCATTATCTGTCACCATATGAACAACATTCGACACTCCCACCCACTCAATAACCTCTAGAAACAATTTAGAAAGAATAGTAGCATCTTTGACAGCATCAGAGGCATCAATTGATTTCACAAAAGCAATACCCATAGGGCTATACACAAGAAAATTTATTAGATTTCTTTGTCTACCATCAGTCCAACCATCACCCATAATAGTACATCCACACGTAGCCCATGAACTCTTCAAAGTGTCAATATACAATTGAAGCTCTTTTTTTGAGTCTCTCAATAAAGGAACTCGAAGTTGATGGTAAGTAGGGACCTTATATCCTGGACCAATGGCAATTGCGGCATCAAACATGGGCTGAAAATAAATGGAGTTCACAGCATTGATTGGAATACAAGTATCATAAAAGAATTTGCCAACAATCATATGTGTTCTATGTATGGCTTCTTTAGTTTGGAGAGCACTTTTGATAGTTGGTTGAGAACCCGGAGTGGTCCTTGGTGCAAAATAATCACCAATTTTTGTTGGTTCATGTTTCTTCCCCTTCCTTTTATGTGTCATTGGTGCTCTACTCTTATTCCCACTTCCAGCTCCT
>NW_021028203.1:0-149988 GCF_004153795.1 Camellia sinensis
CTATATGTGTGGTATCGGCCTATTGGTGGTGAGTTGATCTTGAAACAAGGGTTAGGGTTTGGTTAATATAGAGTCGCCGACTCATAGGCTTCCTTTTCCGTTTGTTGTATGCCCATGAAGGGCTTTGATGTTATTTTGGGTATGGACTGGCTATCGTCATACCGGGCTGTTATTGATTGCTACCGCCAGAGGGTCACAGTTTGTACCTTGAGCGGCGAGTGTTTTCATTTCTTGGGGGATCAGGTTGGTAATGTGTTGCCACCGATGTATGATCCGCGAGGGCGGAATAAGCTTAGTGGTCTACTTGCTAGCTTTATGAGTGGTGAGTGTGACGAGACCCAGATTGTATTGCCAAGGGTGGTTTGTGAGTACTCGGATGTTTTTCCCGAGGATCTTGTTAGTTTACCACCTCACCGAGAGATAGAGTTCTCTATTGATTTAGTGCCAGGCATAGCGCCGATTTCTATGGCACCTTATCATTTTGCCCCAGTCGAGTTGAGTGAGTTGAAGATTCAGCTCCAGGAATTGCTAGATAAGGGTTTTGTTCGCCCTAATGTTTCGCCATGGGAAGCACCGGCCCTCTTTGCTAAAAAGAAAGATGGTGCCTTAAGATTGTGTATAGACTACCGGAAGTTGAATTGGGCTACGGTCAAGAATAAGTACCCTATGCCCCGTATAGATGATCTGTTTGACCAGTTGAAGGGTTCCCGTTGTTTCTCTAAGATAGACTTGAGATCGGGTTACCACCAGTTGAGGGTCAGGGAGGCGGATATTCCTAAGACGGCATTCTGCACACGGTATGGCCATTATGAGTTTCTGGTGATGCCGTTTGGGCTCACCAATACACCGGCAGTCTTTATGAACTTGATGAACCAGATCTTCCGGGAATTTTTCGATCGATTCGTAGTCGTTTTCGTGGACGACATTCTTATCTATTCGCCTTCTGAGGAGGAGCACGAAGAACACTTGAGAGTGGTGCTTGAGTTGCTTAGGGCCCATAGGCTGTATGCCAAGTTTGGGAAGTGTGAGTTCTGACTATGAGAGGTTAAATTCTTAGGCCATATGGTATCCAGGGAAGGGGTGTCTGTTAATGCATCCAAGGTTGAGGCAATGCAAGACTGGGCACAGCCTAAGAGTGTGTTTGAGATCCGCAATTTTCTGGGATTAGCTGGGTATTACCGTCGGTTTGTGACAGATTTCTCCAGGCTAGCTTCGCCGTTGACTAGGTTGACGCGAAAAGTGGTCAAGTTTGTGAGGAGTGAGACTTGTGAAAAGTCGTTCCAAGAGTTGAAGGTTAGATTGACCACCGCTCAGGTCTTGATTATTCCGGAGAGAGGGTTGGGTTATGCGATTTACTGTGATGCCTCACGAGAGGGTTTGGGTTGTGTGTTGATGCAAGAGGGGAAAGTGGTGGCTTACGACTCACGTCAGTTGAAAATACACGAGAAGAATTACCCTACACACAACCTAGAGTTAGCAGCAGTGATATTTGCCTTGAAGATTTGGAGGCATTACCTTTATGGTGAAAGGTTCGAGGTGTTCTCGGACCACAAGAGTTTGAAGTATCTGTTTACACAGAGAGACTTGAATTTGAGGCAGAGGAGATGGATGGAGTTCATTGAGGACTATGATTTTGAGTTGCACTATCACCCGGGAAAGGCCAATGTTGTGGCCGATGCCCTTAGTAGGAAAAACATTAGTAATGTAGCTTGTATAGCCATCCGGGAATGGGAGATGTGAGTTTGATTTGCTTCTAGGCGAATCTGTTGAGGCTGCGGCCTTGTTTTCTGTTGTTGCACAGCCTACACTTGTGACCCGAGTGTTAGAGGCACAGAGAGGTGACCTTGAGGTAGAATCCCTCCGAGAGAAGATCTCAAATAGGAAAGTTGAGAAGGGTTTGATGGTGTATCCCGACCTGAGTGTGAGATACCGAGACCATTTATTTGTGCTGGAGTCTTACCGAGAGGAAACACTCCGAGAGTTCCATCATTCACGTCTTGCGGTGCATCCGGGAGGTACTAAGATGTATCGGGATTTGGGTCGCCAGTTTTGGTGGCGGGGTATGAAGAGAGATGTGGCTGTTTTCGTATCGAAGTGCCTTACTTGCCAGCAAGTGAAGGAATCCCTCCGAGAGAAGATCTCAAATGGGAAGGTTGAGAAGGGTTTGACGGTGTATCTCGACCAGAGTGTGAGATACCGAGACCGTTTATTTGTGTCAGAGTCTCGCCGAGAGTAAGTACTCCGAGAGTTCCATCATTCACGTCTTGCGGTGCATCCGGGAGGCACTAAGATGTATCGGGATTTGGGTCGCCAGTTTTGGTGGCGGGGTATGAAGAGAGATGTGGCTGTTTTTGTATCGAAGTGCCTTACTTGTCAACAAGTGAAGGCCGAGCATCAAAGGCCAGCGGGTTTGTTGCAACCCTTGCCTATTGCCGAGTGGAAGTGGGAGCATGTCACTATGGACTTCGTTGTAGGTCTTCCGAGGACTCAGCGGGGTAGTGATGCCATTTGGGTGGTTGTAGACCGGTTGACTAAGTCGGCGCACTTCATTTCTATGCGCGTAAGAGATTCGGTAGATCATCTCGCCGACCTGTATATTCAAGACATAGTGAGATTGCACGGGGCCCCAGTGACGATTGTCTCAGATAGAGACCCTCGTTTTACTGCTAGGTTGTGGCAGAGTTTGTAAGGTGCCTTGGGTACTAAGTTGACCTTTAGTACGGCTTATCCTCCTCAAACTGACGGGCAGTCCGAGCGTACTATTCAAATCCTTGAGGATATGCTTCGAGGTTGTGTCCATGACTTTAGTGGGACGTGGGAGAGGCACTTGCCCTTGGTGGAGTTTGCCTTCAACAATAGTTTTCAGTCTAGCATCGGTATGGCACCGTTTGAGGCCTTGTATGGCCGACCGTGTAGATCTACAGTGTGTTGGGCTGAGGTGGGTGATGCACCTTTGTTGGGTCCGGAGTTGGTTAGGGAGACGACGGAGAAAGTTGAGCTTATCCGTAGGAGGCTTGTTACAGCCCAAAGTCACCAAAAGAGTTATGCCGACCGTAGGAGGAGGCATTTGGCGTTTGAGGTAGGTGATCATGTTTTCTTGAAAATATCGCCTAGGCGAGGTTTGATGAGGTTCGGGAAGAATGGGAAGTTATCTCCTCGGTTTATTGGTCCCTTTGAGATCCTTGAGAGGATTAGGGAAGTTGCTTATCGTTTGGCTTTGCCACCGCAGTTGTCCGAGGTTCATGATGTCTTTCATGTTAGTATGCTTAGGAAGTATGAGCCGGATCCATCCCATGTGTTGGATTGGACCGACTTGGAGGTAGATGAGGATGCCTCGTATGAGGAGAGACCGGTTCGGGTCGTGGATAGGTGGGATCAAGTCTTGCGAGGCAAGACCATTCCCTTGGTGAAGGTTTTGTGGAAACATCACGGAGTGGAGGAAGCCACTTGGGAACGTGAGTTGGAAGTCCGAGAGAAATATCCGGACTTGTTTGTTGTTGTGTAACCATGCATTGTGTTGAACTTTAAGAGCATTGTATATGTCTTAAGTTGTAAAACATTGTGAATGTTTTGGTTAATGGAAGTTTGTTTTAACATTACGTATGTTAAGTATATTGTGGAAATGCAAGCATGATATTAATGTTGCATGTGTTAAGAAATGGTGAGAAACAGGTTGAAATTGATAGATTTCAAAAGAATGCATGTTGATAATACAGGTTGTTATGAATAATGTGTTTTGCCTCTTGAAAAGAGATGGAATTGACCGGTAATGGGTCGGGTTGTTTAATATTATGTCGTAATATTGTTGAGAATAAAGAAAACCTATTTTTGAAAAATTTGTGTTTAATTTCGGGGACGAAATTCTTTAAGGGGGGAGGTTATAACGATCCCGGTTGTCCCTTTATTGTTCTGTTGTATTCCGGACTCGGTTCCGTGATGATGGTAGTTGTATCTATCTTGTTGTCGTCCTTTAATTCCGCTTGATTGAGTTTTAGGATGTTTTGGGCAGGGTTGTTACAGGTTGGTTAGGCCTTGGTTTCAATTCCTTGTTGCCCAGTTTTTAGGAGGTCCGCTCGAGCGGGTCTTCTTGCGCTCGAGCAGGGATTGCACACCCCCAGTATTCCGTATCCCAGCAAAACTTCTGTAGGTGTGATTTTTACGCTCGAACGGGTTTATTTGCGCTCGAGCGGTGGCACTCGAGCGGGTACTTTGGCGCTCGAGCAGGTACTTTGGCGCTCTAGCGGGTAGTACCTCTGGGTGTAAGTTTTGGGAGGGGGAAATCTACGCTCGAGCGGACTGGTCTTCGCGCTCGAGCGGGTTTACTTTATTCTTGTGTCTAGGCGCTCGAGCGGGTCTTTCTGCGCTCAAACGGTCCTAGTTTTTGTTCTTGACCCTCGAGCATTGTGTTTTCTGCTCGAGCGGGAATGTCGTATATCAGTTGGCTGTGAGGCAGTTTTAAATCACTTTTTCTCATCCTTTCTCTCTCTTACTTTTCCGAAAAATCCATTTGAGAGCCTCTCTCTCTAAAACCTTGCCTTCTCTCTAAGTATTGATCTAGCTAGAGTGTTTTCCTCACCTTGGGCCTTTGTAAGAAGTGTGTTGATCGTCGAGGGCTTCGTTGTGATCCAAGAAATTTGGGATTTGGAGCACTTCAGAGTTTTGCTCTTCTTCTCTTTGAGTTCTACATTCGAGGTAGGGATTCTACTCACTCTTATGGCTTGTGACATAGATTCTTGTAGTTTTGATAAGTGGTTGTAGTTGGGTGATTTTGGAACTTAGAGTTTCAATGTGTTACAGAGTTTTTTTTTATGATTTTGGGCTCATAATATGTATTTTGGGTTTAAAATGGTGTTATTGTTGTTTGGTTATTGAAATATATGACCATTGGGTCAAATATTGAGAAATGGGGTAGAAACCTAAATTTGTTGTAATAAATTATTGGTGTGATTTATTTAAGGGAATTGGTGGTTTATCCTAGGAATACGGTTGGAATATGGAATTGCATGCATTATATGGTTGAATGTGGGTTAGATTTGTTAATCGCTCACTTGAAAACAATTGATAATTTTATCTGTTGGAGCTTTATTTTCTGTTAGGAATAATTGCTTGGGCTAGCGGTGGGGGTAGTTTTGATTGTTTGAGACAATGCATGATGATTAGGGCAACTAAAACTATCAAATGTGGATATGTCATAGAGTATGACGGTTGACAGAATAATTAAGGTTATGGTTTGATTGATTGCTTGTCTATGACTTCGTGTATATATGCAATTGTTGTGTGTGAGAGTAGATAGGTGGGATGTACTCCACGGTTTAGGGGAAGATTAGGGCGATGCGACCTCTAAACCGGATGTTGTTTGGGGACGATAGGGGATGGACTCACGATACAAGCTCAATGCTTGTCAGATAATGTGTTGATATAGCTCATATGCTTATCTTTGGAAGTGTTGATACAGCTTATATGCTTGTCATTGGAAGTGTTGATATAGCTAATATGCATATCTGTTGAAATGTGGATACAGCTTGTATGCTTATCTGTTGAGATGTTGATACAACTAATATGTTTATCTACTGTAAAAATGGAAAATGTTTAATATGAATCATTGTCTCATATAAGTGGTTGGCCAGGTTCTGAGCCATTGATGTAAATTGTGGAATTGGCAAGAAATGAAAACTGAAATGAAACATGAACATAGTGGTCATGGAATGGAAATGGATTATGAATTGGTTTATGAAAATTGAACATTTATCAATTGCTAATGTCTTAGTCATTGCTCATACTGTGTTTAGCATATCTCTACTGGGCATTGGCTCACTCTTTATGGGACATTATTTTCAGGTACAGGTAGTATGCCACCTCCAAGAACATAGCTTGGATGATGATGAGAGTTGAAGACTCTTCTTTTATTTATTTTGATGTATTACATGTAAATTCAAGCCAATAGCTTAATATGTATTAAGTTAGTACTCTTCCTTTTTGTAACCAAGTGTTAACTTGGAAAGCTGTAAGCCCTTAAGGCATTTGTTTTTGTTGTTAACATGTAATACAGTTGTAGAATTACTCTAATAAATAGAAATGGTTAGTTTATTTTATATCAATGCATGTCTCATGAGATGGGTTTTATCTATTATTTTGAGGGCGTTACACTGGCAGAATAGATGGCACCTGACTAACTTGCAACAGAAAGAGAAGACTCCGGCGGTGTTTCGTCTATCTAGGGGCACTCCGACGATTAAGTCAGTATATCTCTCAAAGATAATCAATAGTGCTAATCTCACTATTCAGAATATAAATTGCGTACCTTAGACCCACGGGGGGTGCCTCTCTTTTATAGCTAACATAGACTCAGCCCCAATAGAAGCCTAGCTTCAATGGACTCTAGTTTAGTGCTTATCCTGAACTCTTCAATAGATAGAAATAAACTCCCTAAGAGTGTTATCCTTATCCATGCTGAAGTCCTTCCTCGTTCTAGGACTCTTTGTGCCTTATCCGCTTATCTCGAATTCCGATATCTTCGGAGATAACCTCGGCCTAGCCGAGATTTCCTCGGCGTCATAACCTTGTCACGTGGCACCTCGGCTGACACGTCGGCATCACCTTGGCCACGTATTGGAACTCAGAAAATATATCCCCACAAGTGCCCCCTAGGTTCTATTTCCTCGGCATTCTGAGGTGATGGAACCTATATCAGTACTTCATGTCTCTTTAAAGAACGAGGATCCCAAGAGCTCTTCTTAAGCGTATGAGCTATCATACACAATAATTCAACCGTTTTAGCCACGTACCTTCCCGTTATTGGATCGTGCTTGTGATACGCCTGTTAGTCGTCTCGGGCCTGCGTGCACCGTCTGACGAATTCGTTGTTCTAGGCTCATTAATTTTATTTTGCCGCCATTTCAAGTTTTAACAAAACTTTTCCCCCTCTTTCATCTTTTCACTTTTTTCATCGTTTCTAAGGCTTTCTCTCTCTCTAGCTTTTTCAAATCCTCCATTGTTCCAAGCTTTCAAGCTTCGCTACCATCGTTGTTCACCTCCTCCGGTGAGATTCTTGCTACTCTTCTCCGCTGCTGCCGTTCATATGACTTCGACGAACTCAACACCGGCTTCCTTTTTTCTGGTAAGTAACTGTTCCTCCTGGTTTTAGTTTCTTGTTGCTTTTCAAGAAGTTTCGCTTCATTTATCTGTTGTTGTTGCTGTTTTTGCTCAAGTATTTGATTTACGAATCATGTATTCGAGCACGCTTATCTTACGCTTTTGTCTCTACCCAATTTATGTCTCGAATTCACACTGTTCACACATTTGTTGAATATTGCCACTGTTCTTGGTCTGTTACACCTGTCTTGTGTTTCTTGATGATCTTTCACTGTTCTTGACTCTGAATTGCATTACCTGTTTCTGTTTTCTTGTGACTTTTCTAGATTCGTGCCATCAATCTTCATCTTCATAGTTTTAGGTTTGGGACTTGTTTGTAGAACCCACTTTAGAACAAACTGAAATGACCCCACAGATTCTGTGTATTCTTAGGCTTTAGCCGAGGTCCCTAAAACCCTCCAAAACACTCCCTTCTGAAAATCCAACTCCTCCTAGTTAAGCCGATATCATGGGTTTATGGAAACATAGGGTAAACACCCCAACCAAGTTAGATCACTTTAGGCGTGAGTTTGACATCCCGGCCGACGTCCATCTAAGGTTGGCTGGGGAAGATGACTCCATTATGCTTACAACTGATTCTATGCCCTTGCCTATGGTAGCTTTTATCGAGTGCGGACTTCGGCTCCCACTAAATATCCTTTTCCGTGAGATACTTCATTATTATAAGCTGAACCCGATGCAGCTTGTCATCAACTCCTACCGAGTCATTAATGGCATAATAGCCTTAGTCAAACAAAAAAACGCTAGGGTTACCTTATCCGATATCCAATACTACTACACCATGTGTGGTCTCAAAAAAGATACGGGCTACGTTTACTACCTCAAGACGAGGTCCGCAGAGTACAAAATTATCGCCGACCTCCCTGACTCCAACAAGGGAGCCAGGGATGGCTATTTTATTACCTCGGGGAACTGGGAGTTCACTCCAGACGAGGACCTCCATCTCTACCCTCTTCCTCGATCAGTTTTTATAAAGGGCAATGGTAAGAGCCCTATGTTCATAATAACTTTTTTTTAAAGTCTTCAATACTTTGTTTGTTTCTAATGTTTGTTTTTCTTACAGCTCTTCCTCAGCCACCAAAGGGCTTCCGTCAGTCTTTCTTTCCCAGCAAAGACTTGAGGAAATTTTTGGATATGCAATTCCACAAACGGAGAGCCCCTCTGGTACTCAATTTCATCCTAACCTACAAATCAGCGCTGCTCGATGTCCCAAAGAAAAAGAAGGAAAGCCAGTCACCTCCTTCTGCTACAACTCCTCAAGCTGCCTCCTCATCTCGGCCAGATCAAGGATCGACCTCTGATCCAGCTGAGCAGCCGTCTACCTCGGCTCCATATCTGATCCTAATATCCCAACACCGTCGATGACGCCGAACAGTTTTTGCTGCTAAAATGGGCCGCCAAAAAGCAGTCGCTAAGGATCTTTTGGCTAACATTCCATCCTCTGTTGATGCTCAACCAGCTCCAACCCAGCCTCCAAAGCCAAAGCAAAAAAGGATAAAGAAGGCTCAGCCAAAGGCAACAGTGACTCAAATTGATTCTGAGGACACCTTGCCAATTTCCAGACTGGCTGAGAGTGAGAAAACCACCTCTGTCCTCGAGAAGAGGTCTGCTGAAACACAACCATCCGAATCCACCAGATTAAAAAGGCCGAGGTCATCCTCTGCAACCACCTCAGGGTCCTAAAATATGATGCCCCTGGGCCCCCAAAATCATACTGGAGGACAAGCTAGTTAGGGCTGGCGACAGCGCTAGTGACATTAATGTTGGCGTTGCCCTTAGTACCGCTCTGCTTCTTCCCGGCGATCTCAACCGAAACACCGAGTTGAGCGAATATGAAAACTATGCTCTGATGCTCCAGCGCTCTGTTCAAGTAAGTTTCTTTATTTGGTAATTTTTCTTTCTTTCTCTTTTTTCTACTTTAGAAAATTTTGTAATAACTTCTGCTCTGTATTATTTTTTCTCAGGCAATCCTGCACGCCCATTCCTTCTCACTACAATCTTTTGAGAACCGGAAGGAGCTGGTCGACAAGAAAATAGAGGTCTCCAGTCTTCAGAAGACTAATAAAAACTTGCAATCAAAGATGAAGATCTTGGAGGATCAAGCCGAGGATGCTATCAAAGCTCAAAATGACGCCGAAGAAAAGGCGGAATCCACTGAGGCCATTAGGAAGGTTCTCGAGGCCCAAAAAAGAGAGGCTGAGAAAAATATGTCCCAGGCCCAGAAAGAACTTCAGGATGCTCTGGCAACAAAAGAGGCCGAGCTCAAGGCCGCCGATGAGAAGGGCTACAACGAGGGGGTGGCCGATGTCACGGCGGACTATGAAAAGTAAGTGAAGCAGGCATGCAATAAGGGTTTCACCCTTGGTTGGATGACTTTGCTGAAAAAGCTTGAAGTCCCTGAGGACTCCCCCCTGAGGAACGTCGATGTCCTTCCTCTTCCATTCCCCTCAACTCCAAGCCAATCCGACGACGATTCTGAGTCTGAGGAGAAGGCTTTGGTGAGGAAGTCCAAGGAAGCTGTTGGGGCCAAGTCCCCTGCTCTGAATGAGCAAGTCCTAGACTTGACTCAAGATGAGGAGGGTGAGGAGGTTCCCAAAGATGCTACTGCTAAGAAGGCATCATCCAACGTGCCCCTCGTCGACAAGAGCCTTGATGAAACCCTTCAAGAAATTGATGCCGAGCTTGCAGCTGAGAAGGCTGCCGAGGTGTCTTCCCAGCAATCGTCTGAACTTCATACCCAACCATCTGGTGTTGCCGAAAAGTCTTAACTTTGATGTCTTTTTCCTTTGTTTTTTGTACTTTTGTTTTTTCTCTTTTTTGGAACAATTTGTAAGCTTTGGCCGACATGCCTTCTTTGAATGTTAATATAATTTCCCTTCCTGAATGCTTATATCTTTATCTTCTCTTTACTGCTCTTGTTTGACTCCATACTTACAATATTTTGTACATCTTCAATGCACACCTTATCTGTGTGACGTTCTCGGGTTTAAATATCTCGGTTATACCCACCAACGGTTTATATCGGCAAGTACATAAGAACTTAATTTAATACAACCCTGGCCTTAACTTGTAAATTTTTCACAAATTTCAACAAGTGTTAGGCATAACCTCAGTTTAACTTCAACTTGTAAATTGTTCTCAAATTTCAACAAGTGTTAAACATGATCTCGGTTTAACAACAAGTGTTACACATAATCTCGATTTTAACTTCAACTTGTAAACTTTTCTCAAGTTTCAACAAGTGTTAAACATGATCTTGGTTTAACTTCAACTTGTAAACTTTTCAAGTTTCAACAAGTGTTAAACATGATCTCGGTTTAACTTCAACTTGTAAACTTTTTTCAAGTTTCAACAAGTGTTAAACATGATCTCGATTTAACTTCAACTTATAAACTTTTCAAGTTTCAACTAGTGTTAAACATAATCTCGGTTTAACTTCAACTTGTAAACTTTTCAAGTTTCAACAAGTATTAAACATGATCTTGGTTTAACTTCAACTTGTAAACTTTTTTCAAGTTTCAACAAGTGTTAAACATGATCTTGGTTTAACTTCAACTTGTAAATTTTTCTCAAGTTTCAACAAGTGTTAAAACCATTTTTCTACTCTTTGCCCCCTAATGTGAACCTAAGTTTCACTTGGGTTCTCATTATGTATTCCAGAAACAACTTCAAGTATCTTTATCAGTCACAAGTGTATAAACAAATAAATCAAGCTAAAACTTTATTTATTTACTTCGGTAAATGTCAAAAGAACAAAAAATTCTAATGATAGAAAAATTTCAAATTGCAAGTATTCCATGGTCTTGGCAATTCTTTGCCTTCATTATCTTCAAGCCGATATGCCCCATTGCCTAGTACTGAGATGATTCTGTAGGGTCCTTCCCAATTTGGGCCAAGTTTCCCCTCTCTGGGATCCTTCTTGTTGCCGACGACTTTTCTCAAGACGAGGTCACCGATTTGAAACTCCCTTGGGTTGACCTTCTTATTATAAGCTCTGGCACGCTGCTGCTGGTATGCTGCGAGCTGAATTACAGCTTTCTCCCTTCTTTCTTCTAAAAGATCCAGATCTCGGGCTAAGAGTACATCATTAGTCCCGTTCTCTACCCCCTGGGTTCTGATCCCTGGGATGCCGACTTCTAGAGGAATGACTGCTTATGTGCCATAAGCCATGGAAAATGGGGATTCCCTAGTTGATCTTCTCGGTGTAGTCCAATATGCCCAGAGTACACTTGGCAGTTCATCCACCCACTTTCCCTTTGCGGCTTCCAGCCTCTTCTTTATCCCATCTAAGATAACTTTGTTGGATACCTCTACTTGTCCATTGCTTTGAGGAAAACTTGGGGTGGAAAAGTAATTCTTGATCTTGAACTTTACACAGAAGCTCTTGATTAGCTTACTGTCAAATTGTGTTCCATTGTTTGCAACTATTGCTCTTGGAATCCCAAACCGGGTGATGATGTTCTTCCATATGAAGCTCTTCACATCTACATCTTGGATCTTGGGGGTTCAGCTTCTATCCACTTGGTGAAGTAGTCTGTTACTACCAGCAGGTATTTTCTTTGTCCAGTTGCTTGGGGAAGTTTCCCAACGAGATCCATGCCCCATTGGGCAAACAGCCAAGGACTGGATACTGGGTTTAGGTCTGCTGCTGGTTGGTGTATCAGAGGTGCGAACCTTTGACACTTTTCACACTTCTTGACATATGTTTCTGCATCTTTCTGCATGTGGGGCCACCAATACTCCTGGGTGATGGCCCTATAAGCTAGTGATCTGCCCCCAGCGTGGCTTCCACAAATTTCCTCATGTATTTCATATAAAAAATCTTCAACTTGTGAAGGATGTACACACCTCAAAAGGGGTCCAGTGAAGGATCTTCTGTAGAGATGACCTTCTGCTGTCAGACTGAATCTTGTCGACTTCAATCTGATCTTGTGTACTTTCTTGTGATCATCTGGAAGCTTTCCTTTTTTCAGAAATGCTACAATTGCATCCATCCAGCTTGGTCCCATGTCCAAACACATTGTTTCACGCTCTGTGGCCAGTGGTTCAATACTTGGGCCCAACAAGTAGTCAACTATTATTGTCCTTACTTTTCCAGGTTGTATTGCACTAGCTAGGTTGGCTAGTGCATCGGCGTGACTGTTATCATCTCGGCTTACCTGATGTAGTCGGCAGTTCTGAAATAAGGCCACCAACCTGTTGACATCCTTTCATCTCTGGTTGCAAACTCGTCTGTTGTCTGGTTGACTATGAGCTGGGAGTCGCAGAAGACTATTACTTTATCTACTTCCGCTGCTACTGCCAACTTCAGTCCTGCAATCAATGCTTCATACTCTACTTAATTGTTTAAGGCCTTGAACCCCAGTCGAATGGACTGTTCCAATATCTCTCCATCTGGAGATACCAGTGCTACTCATGCCCCCGTTCCTTGTCAGTTTGAACTCTCATCGACAAACAGTCGGAAGAAGTCGCCGATGTAAATGCTACAAGGTTTGAGTTTTTCTTCCTTCCTTTGTTCTGTTACCGTCGGCTGGGCTCCTTCTTGCTTGTTCGAACATTGTTCACCTCGGCTCAACGGAGCCCGATGTACGGTGGATTCTAGCATAAATTCGGCCACAAAGTCGGCTAGAACTTGGCCTTTGATTGCTATTCTGGGTTTGAACTCCAAGTCATATTGTCCTAAAGCCACTGCCCATCTGGCTATTCTGCCTGTCAAATCTCCTTGCTGCAGTAAGGACTTCAAGGGGTGTTCAGTTAGCATCACAATTTTATGGGCTTGGAAGTAATGGTTCAGCTTCTTTAAGGCCATTACTAAAGCCAATGCCAATTTCTCTAAGTGTAGATACCTAGTTTCTGCATCAGCCAGGATTTTGCTTACATAGTAAACAACCATTTATTCCCCTTTTTCTTCTTGGACTACCACGGCACTTACCGCATGTTCTGAAACTGCCAAGTACAGGAACTGCTCCTCCCTAGGTTCTAGATTTGAAAGAATTGGAGCTGTGGTCAAATACTTCTTTAAGTCGGGTAGGGCGACTTCGCATTCTTCGGTCCACAAAAAATCTGTGGCTTTCTTTACTAAGTTAAAGAAAGTTTGCAATTGTCTGAGCTTCTGCTTATGAACCTATTCAGGGCTACGGCCCTTTCAGTCAGCATTTGTACCTGTTTTGCCGACGTCGGGCTCTTCAACTCCAAGATGGCCTTGATCTAATCTGGGCTGGCCTCAATGCCCCCTCTGGTCACTAAGTATCCCAAGAACTTACCAAATCCAACTCCAAATGCACACTTCGATGCATTGAGTCGGAACCGATATGTTTTAAGGATTTCGAATACTGCTTTTAGGTCGGCCAGATGACCTTCAGGCTCCTTGGTCTTCACGACCATGTCGTCGATGTAAAATTCCACCGTGCTACCAATCAGGTGTCTGAACATCTTGGTTACCAATCTTTGGTAAGTCGCTCCTACGTTTTTTAACCCAAAGGGCATCACTTTGTAGCAATACAGTCCTTTTGGGGTGATAAACGCAGTCTTCTCTTCATCTGGGGGGTACATGGCTATCAGGTGGTACCCCCTGTAGGAATCCAGGAAGCTCATCCTTCCATGCCCTGAAGTGGCATCCACCAGCTGGTCAATCTTGGATAAAGAAAAACTGTCTTTGGGACAGGCCTTGTTTAGGCTGGTAAAGTCAACGCAGACCCTCCATTTACCATTCTTTTTCTTCACCACTACTGTGTTTGATAGCCATGTCAGGTAGTTTACCTCTCGAATGACCCTAGCCTCCAGAAGTCTGTCTACTTCTTCCTCCACTGCTTCGACGTGCATTAATGTCGGTCTTCTCGCTTGTTGGATTACAGGTTTGGCCGACCTATCAACGTTCAGTTTATGGCAAGTGACCTCGGGGTCAATGCCAGGCATTTCGTAGGGTGTCCAAACAAACACCTCAATATTTACTCTTAAGAAAGCTTCTAACTCTTTTTCCTCTTCTTTAGCTAAGCCCGAGCCGAGAAGAAAGAAGCGTTCTTCATCCCCTTCCTGGACAAGTATTTTCTTCAGTGCTTCTTCACTCTTCTCGACTGGCTCCTTACCGACATCCTCTAGGACCTCTACGTCCTCGTCTTCGATCTCTGCATTCTCTGGTTCTCTTATGCTGTAGGTGGATTTCATTGTTTCCATGGAGCAATTCTTTGTCTGCAGCTGATCTCTTCTAACCTCTGCAATCCCATGCTCTGTTGGGAACCGCAATAGTTGATGCAATGTTAAGGGAACAGCCCCCATCGCATGCAACCATGGCCTTCCCAAGATGATATTGTAAAGGGAGGGTGTGTCAATTACGGTGAATTCTGTTTTTGTCTTCTTTGTGCCAGCCTTCACATCTAAGCTTACTACTCCTAGTGGCCATGTCGACGTTCCATTGAACCCGACCATTGGGCCGTTGGATTATTCCATATCGTCTGGGTGAAGGCTAAGCTCTTTGTAACACCTGACATACATGATGTCACAAGAACTGCCTTGGTCAATCAAGATACGTTTCACTTGGCATTCCCCAACCTGGAGGGATACTACCAAGGCATCGTTATGTGGATGCTGCACCATCTCCAGGTCAGCTTCTGTAAAGGACACTACTAGTCCCTGGCACTCCTCTGCCCGATGTCTCTTCTCCCCGACTTGGTAGACATGCTGCAAGTGCTTTACCTTCTGAGTCTCCCCCTTAATTTCGTTCTCGTTAACCTTTGAGTGAATTACATTAATTACCCGTGGTCCTCCAGCCTGAGGTTGCTGTGCTGAGGGAGGCGGAGCTGCTGGTGCCTGAAGCAGTCTTGCCTGTTCTTCCCTTGTCCTGGCCTCATCAACAAGGTCTCGCAGATGACCTTGCCTCACCAGGTCTTCCAAGTGTGTTTTCAGGGCTCTGCAACCCTGAGTCATATGCCTATCTTCATTGTGGTAAGAACAATACTTGCCAAGGTTTCTTCCCATAAACTCTCATGATGCCCTCGTTGGCGCTCTAAAATAGGGTTGGTTCCGAATTTTATCCAGGACTTTGTGAATTGGGATTCGGAACATAGTCGTAACTGCCTGTGTAGCCCTTAGTCCTATCTCTTGCTTGCTGGATCCATTGTTACCTCGGCCTCGCTTCAGCGAGCCGTTTCCTTTTTCTTGCTTTGTCTTCTTAGTCCCCGATATATCTTCCTTAGCTCTGGAATACTTCTCGATTCTAGCCATGAGCTCTTCCATGCTTTTTGGCAATGTCTTTGCCAAAGATTTTCGTAGTGGACAGTCGTCTTTTAAGCCGTTCTTGAAAGATACGACCGCCACCTCTTGATTGCACTTGGGTATTCAGTTAAACACCTCGTAGTACCTTTTTGCGTAGGCCCTAAGGCCTTCATCCTTACTGATTCTCAGAGCCATCAATGCATCCACCCTCAATGGTTGTAGCTTGTTTGTCACAAACCTGGCCACGAACATCTCGGTCAGGCCTTTCCAGGTCTTCACACTTCCCTTCGGCAGTTTGTGGAACCAATCTGATGCAATCTCCCTAAATGACGAGGGGAACACTTTGCAGAGCAACGGTTCGTTCCCACTATATAATGCCATCGAATTTAGGTACAATCCAACGTGAAATTTGGTGTCAAAACCCAAACCCGCCCCTATGGGTTTAGTACCGTAACCGGCCAGTAATCCAAGATTACCGAAGGCCTGCTTAACAGTAAAACAGTAATACAGAGTACAGAGGCTGGCGGAAGCCAAAACAGTAATTAAAAGATGTCCAATGAGCTGTGACAGTCTGTATGCAAAAAGACTTTTTAAAACATATTTATATTCAGAACAAAACAGTACTATACATACATCATATACAATCATTCGGGTTAGGGACCAAGTCCCTACCATAGCAATACAGTACAGGTCTAAACAGTCTATACAAAACAGATACAGAAAAGGGAAATCTAAAACATCCCGAAGCAGCCTTAGCTTAGCAGCACTTAGAACCTCAAGGTGAGGCACGATGGTTGGCTTGACAAAACAAGAGCTAAGTCGGCGCTCCTAACTCTGGTCCGGTGCCTGAACACCTACATATATATATATAAGCAGTAAGCTAAAACCCAGTGAATAACATATGCGTAAAAAGGTTAGGAAAGAATGTCCTTTCAGTATTGAAAATAGTCATTTATCAGTATATCAGTCATTCAGTTTGTGGCTCATAATTCATGTCATAATAGTCATTCAGAAACTATAATAGTCATATGTGGTACATCCAATAGCAAAACAGTACAGTAGGTCTTAACAGACCGAGCAGTCAATGATGGCCATCATATTTGTAAACAATAGTGGTTCCAAGCATGGGAACCGACAGAGATCTCTGTAACAGTAGCAGTAACAGTTCAGTAACAGTATATTGCTATGGATGCCACGAATACAGTTCACAAATAAGACAAACATTCATTCAGTAAACAGTGTCATTTCATATAGTAGTACAGCCACTTGTTCAGAAAATAATCTCAATTGAACACATCTTTACAACATTGTTACTCACAGAGTTCAAGGCTACAGATAAACTAGTATGCGTCCTCGGATGCCAACCCTACACAGTTACAAAATGAACACACACTAAGCTACACAGTTGGGAAATAATAACTTAATCCCTAATTTGCCTCGGTGTGGTTCTGCATCAATATCCTCATTAAGATGCCTTAAACTAGGCCTAGGAGTGCCTTGGATGGAATGAGGATGCAAATATGCACTTTAAAACACTTTTCAGAATTTTCAGAAAACAGGGGTCCCGCTCGAGCGTGGGTTTCTACGCTCGAGCGGACATGCAGACAAAGGATCCCCGCTCGAGCGTCACTTTCCACACTCGAGCGGACTGCAAAACATGACAAAAGTACTGGATGCACGAAATTCACGCTCGATGGGCACTCGATACCCGCTCAAGCGTGAGACACAAGTCCCCGCTCGAGCGTGCATTCCCCCCGCTCAAGCGGACTGTAAACACATGCAAAGTACTGGATACACGCATTTCCTGCTCGAGCGTCACTTCACCCGCTCGAGCGGACTACATGAACACAGGTTGTACACTTAAGCGTGGAGTCCCCCGCTCGAGCGTGAGTCCAAATTCTGAAAATTTCAGATTGAACCTTCAAGCTCGAAACTCAACTTAAAAGCATCAAAACTCAACCTCTTGGGCCCATTTTCTGAAAAAACACTTTAAACCCATAATAAATCATGTTTTGAAGATCAATTTGTAAAATCAAAGCCCAAGGGTGAGTCAATTAAACACATTTTCCAAATAAACTTCAAGAACATGATCAAACATAACAGGCATGTGTTCTAATGAGTTCAAAGCTCCCAATACATGTTCCAATGAGCCAATTCCCTCAAAATCAAGATGATTTCATGATCTAAAATCAAGATATGGACATGTATGTAACAAATTCCATGAAAACAACTTCAAAACCTCAATATAAGAGCATGCATACATGATCTAGCTCTCAATTCAACATTGTAAACCAATTCTAGACTCAACTCACTAAACTTCTATGAATCATGCAAGATACAACTTCAATTCACAAATGAGAGGATGAAATTTCTACCTTATGTCTTGAATTCAAGGTATACAAGCTCAAATATACAATTCTCTTCCAAATTCTTCAAGACTCCAAGCTAAATTGTTGAAATCAAGATTTTCCTCTCTCTCCCTCTCTCTAGTCGGTTATGGTTCAAGGAATGGGCTGATGGAATGATATAATGCTAGCATATATAAATCAAATAAAAGCTCATGAAAGTCCATTAAGTGGCACTCTTGTAAATAAGTCCAACTTTGATAATTTAGCTTATTTTATCCAATTTAATCATACCAAATCACATTTCAATTAAACATGCCATAAAATAACATAAATTCTAATTAGCACAAAACACTAATCAATTTCAGATTCGCCCGCCGATAAGGCCTTCAATTTGTAGTTTAAAACATAACATATGAATAGATCATTTAACAGTCAAACAGATAGACATGCATTTAAACTAACACACTTAATCAATTCGCTCAAAATTTCAATCAATTCAATTACTTATCATGATCAGCCTCAGTTTAGCAGAAATTAGTAAACAGTGGTGAGGGTTGTCACGGTTGGAGTCCGACTTACCATCATATATTTGGAACCTCGGTATACTAAATCTCTTTGGAGCCTCAAATTTGACCAATTCCACCGAGAATGGTGTTCTCGGCTTAACAGGTGAAGTTACCTCGGCATCGGCATTATGTTGTTTCCTCTTGAGGTAATCTCTCAAGTCTTCCTTGCTCCACCTAGGAGCTCGGCTATCCCCCGACTTCAGTCTTTTCGGCATACTACTCTCAGCTTCATTGTGGGCCCTTTTCGACCTCTCTCCATGAGTTGTATCGAAGCACAGCTCCTGCCTTTGAACATGCCGATGTTCTCTGGGGTCTGCCTCTTTAGTGCGATGTGTCCTTCGTGACTGTTCTCTCATTGACTCTCCTCGCCCGACCTCCCTGGAAGGCCGGTGAGAGTGTTTTTCACTTCTGGTGTGCTGAGGGGCTATTGGGATTGGTTTTTGCCCTTCCTTCTGGGCATTGGCCGCTAGAATCGGCGTGTCCTGTAGCGAAAATGGTGGCTGCATGACGTTATTTTGCATCATAAAATTGACGACCGATTGCAAGTATGTCAACTTGTCTGCCATCTTTTTCACCTCTTCGTCCCTCCGCAGGCATCTATCCTTCCATACCTGGAGGTCGTCCTCGTTGTAGTATCCGCTTCGATCTGGTTTCTTTGGCACGTCGCCATCCTGGCCGACGTCTTTCTTGCCGTGATTCTGGTTCTGAGTCTCCTCATTGCGACCATCTTCCTCCACGTTTGGGTCAACGTGTTTACCACTCCCAGCAGCGATTTCGTTCCTAACCTTATCCTTCTGTCCATCACTGGCCATCTATTCTCTTTTCTTTTCCATAGACGGCACCAAATTGTGTGAGTGAATTTCCGACCACACTGCCCAACTCAGTATTCAGCTGGAGAGCACTGGCAGAATGGATGGCACCTGACTAACCTGCAACAGAAAGAGAAGACTCTGGCGGTGGTTCGTCCACCCGGGGGCACTCCGACGATCAAGTCAGTATATCTCTCAAAGATAATCAATAGTGCTAATCCCACTATTCAGAATATAAATTGTGTACCTTAGACCCATGGGGGGTGCCTCTCTTTTATAGCTAACATAGACTCAGTCCCAATAGAAGCCTAGCTTCAATGGACTCTAGTTTAGTGCTTATCCTGGACTCTTCAATAGATAGAGATAAACTCCCTAAGAGTGTTATCCTTATCCATGCTGAAGTCTTTCCTCGTTCTAGGACTCTTTGTGCCTTATCTGCTTATCTCGGATTCCGATATCTTCGGAGATAACCTCGGCCTAGCCGAGATTTCCTCGGCATCATAACCTGGACACGTGGCACCTCGGCTGACACGTCGACGTCACCTTGGCCACGTGTTGGAACTCAGAAAATATATCCCCACAATATATATATATATATATAATAAAGATAATTATAGAGATTAGAATAATCAATTACTTACCCCAAAACAAAAATAACAAATAACTTATGTTAAAGTATTGTAGAAAGAGATAATAATATCTGTATATTATTGTGTAATGACCAAGTACAATGAGCTCTTATATATAGGAGAGTATATACACTAAATATGGAAGGTCATTACACAATAATATATCGTGCTTATTCTCTCTCTCTAGAATCCTTTAACAATTGAAATCTTGAAATTTGAATATTAGAATAATAGAATAGAGGACTAACAACCTGCAATTTGGATTGTTGAACACGTAAAGGGAAATTACATTTTGGTAAAAACTGGGGAAAAAAATTATAAATGTATAAGTTGTGGGACCCCTAACTTTTGTAAACCTTATTAGGTCCCTAAATTTTGAGTTATTATAATAAAGTCGTTAGTTCGTCGATTATTTGCAAATTAAACCTTAGAACCGAAAACGCATTAGAGATGAATTCATACAAACCCTAATCGACCCTGGAAGCTTAGAAATCACTTCTAACACTCTAATATTAATTATTTAAATATCAAATTTTAGATTAATCACTCTAAACCTTAACTTTCGATTTTCACAGTTTTCATTCGGTTGTTTATCTTTAAATTTCAAAGCAAGATAATACAAACCGAATTATTTTTCCTAATACTAATTTATTAACTCTTCACTTGAAATAGATACTTTAATTGAGCCCAAGCTCTCACATTTTTATTAAATCACAAATTGACCCCAAACAAGTACCATTATATATTTATATACACACTTGTACCCTAAAATCTTTTTTAACATTATATTTTACAATTTCCAAGATTTGTACACAAAAAAAATATATATAAAATAAGTCCCTCAAATCACCATTTATGGCCAGCCATGTAGATATGATGAATGTTCTTTTTGAGACAATTTTGCATGATTTAAGGAAAAAAATCTTTGACTTGGTACAAACTTATATATATATATATATATATATATATGTATATATGCAACTAGGTTGGTTTGATTATGAGGAAAACTCTAATTAAATCATATTTAAGAACTTAATTAAGACCTTTAATCCTCCACTATTCCATTGAATTCAAACTAAATCCAAACTATCCAATCCAATTCCAAACAAGGGGCATTTAGGACCTTTTGCACCAAATTCATTATATAAACAATCCCTCCCCTAGCATTTTACCTACAAGAGCAACACTTATGCACACTATATTCAGCTGAGAGAGAAGAAATGAACACTACAGGAAAAAGCACATTCAGCGACAAAATTTTGGTCGCTAAAGACTTGCTTTTTGCCGACCAAAGGTTTTTTGGTCGGCAAAACCCTCCAAGACCTTTCCCGACAGGGTTTTGGCGACAAACATAGCGCCCAAAATTTTTGGTCACAATGTCATTGGCGACCAAAAAATAGACAATTGGCGACCAATATTTTAGTCACTAAAAGTGACTTTTTTTTTGTAGTGGAAGGAGTGTGAGCTTGGTAGAAGAGAAGAGAGGAAGAAAAAGTTTGCTAATAATTCCAACAACCATCAAGTAAGCCACAACACAACTCTCTCATTCATTTTCCTTTTTCAAATACATGTTATTAGAAGTTTAAAATGGTATTTTCAGATGTGTTCTAATGGTATTCTTGTGTTAAAAATGAAAGAACTTGAGCCTTGATTCTACCCTTCTTCTATTTTTCTTAATCAGTATAAGACTACCTTTTTCCATATCAATCTCTCAAAATTTTCAAAGGCACACCTTCACCTTAAATTTTTGAGTTCAATACATATTATTTAGCATGTTTTCATCACAAGAGAAATGAAAAATTTCCACTAGCTGGCTTCTTTTCTCACCAACTTTCTATTTTCAAGAACTGTACCATAAAAATCTATTTTACAGCCACCTTACAAAATTTTAGAAAAATGTATAAAAATATTATAGACTTTCATTTTATGTCAAAATCTTTCTTAAGGAGTTAGCTTTCAAGTAAAATTGGTTTCATTGAAAACGAGTGAGCAGTCTGTGAGAAAATCTGATTTTCGTAACGATCGACGAATCGGAACAAAGCTGGAGTATTTCTGAAATAACTAAAAATCTGGAAAAGCTGTTCCATTTTCGAAAAATGTTCTGAGAACTAGATAAAATTCCCTACTAACCATAGGAAGGCCGGGCTCTGGAAAAATCTGAAATAGCCCTTTTGAGTATAATCTTTAGGTAGTATTGAATCTGGAAATTCTATTTTCATTGGTGTTTTATGCTCTTGTGTTCATGAATGTGGTTATTAATTTATGATCATGTCTCAGTGTGATATTACACGTGTCATAGGTTTATGTATTTTATTTTAATCCTTCGATGGTGCTCACAGTTATGTAAATCTGGAAATTATATTCTTGTACTTGAATATGCCTAGAGCTACTTGTGCCTCTCTTCATATGTGAATCTCATGTGTTGTAACTCTATTTCCTTCTATTTGTACTATTTAGTTGTTCATACTTGTGTAATAGATGTTGTTTCAAGAGCATGTCCTAACTCAGACTTAAATTATCTAACTCAAATGGGAAACTTAATGAGTGGTAACGGGTTGAGAATTTTTGGACATGTTACTAAGATATTGATTGGTTAACGGGATGCATTCCCTATTTGGAAGTTAAAGTCTTGCGCAAGTGGTTTTCGGAACCCTTGAATGGAGCAGTTGTATTCGAACCCTAGGTGTTTGGTATAAGGAGGGATTTGGACAAGGCCCATTATTACCATCTCTTTTGAGGCCCTGTGGCTGGCGCTATGCGGTATATAACCGTTGCTAGGCATCCAAGGTAAGTTCTGCAACAAAGCAACAAAAGATGGGGCATGCCGAATAATCCGTATCCGATTCTTGCGGTTGGGAGGACGAAATCTCTTTGGGGGATTTCTAGACTACTAACAACTAACCCTATAACCTATGTTAATTACTTGAATGTCATGCTCCTTTCCCCTATTGTTGTAATTTGTTATTGTGTATTAGATTGGGAAAAAGGGATGGGGTGTGTGTGTGTTTACTGGGCATTCAAAGCTCATGGCGTTTCATGCCAGGTATCGAAGAGATGTACGAAGCCAACAAAAAGTCAAAGATATTTAAAGACTTAAGTTTTCCTTAGAGAGAGTTCGGAACCATTTCGCTTATTAATTTGACTGTGCTTTTATTTATTCTTGGATTGTAATAGTAATGGGACTCATTTGGTAAATTTAAAATTTGAGACACTGTAATTATTATTTATTTTGTCATCCTATGCATATCTCTGCGTTACTTATGAGACCTTACGTCAATGCCTTTTAAGATCCGTCAAAAGGGTAGTGCACTACCTAAGAAAGCTGGACTTAGAAGGAAGGCTAACTTGACTCATCCGGCGATCTGGGATCTTACTTGGTTATTGACCATAAGACTCATTAGTATCATTTCCTAGACTCCTAACCTTAGATAAACCCTGTATTTAATTGTCTGATGTTCGCGATTTTTGGGGCGTCACATAAGTTTTCTAAAATTATAAACACATTGTATCTTGATTTTTAAAAATAAAATTGTTCCTTTCACTATTGTCCACCTATTCTCTAATCGTTAGCCACCCTTTCCACTTTTCCTTCCATCACCCCAAACATTTTACCTAGGGTTGTGCATAATACCGCCAAAACCGCACCGAACCTCTCTGAATCACGCAAATTTTCAACTCTGGTGGGCAGGTTAGGCGGGTGGGAGGCCCAGCTCTTGTGGGTCGGTTGGAATTTTTCAACCTGCAGGTCTAATAGACCCAACCCGACTCTGTTTCAAAAAAAAAATAAAAATCACCTGTTATACACACACACAGAGCAAGTGAAATCCAGCCACAACTTATATCTATCATACATATATTCACACACACACACAATAATTCCTCAATTAAACCTAATTGACACCCACACATTTCAACTTCATCTTATTCATATCGATCCATCGCCGATGTGCACAACATTTCATCAATTCCTCTTTATTAATATCGATCCATCGCCGATGTGCACAACATTTCATCAATTCCTCTTTATTACTTTGCCGGCCAACTGTCACCCTGTTAGCCTCTCCTCACCACCGCTGCTAGTTTCTCCTTCCCTTGCCGATCAGCGCTGCCTACTCCTTGTCGTTGTCGTAACCTCTGCTTTCTCTCGCTGCTCTCTTTGCCCTTCTCTCTCTCTCTCTCTCTCTCTCTCTCTCTCTCACTACTCTCTTTCTCTCTCTTTTCTCTCGCTGCCCTCTTTCTGTTCTGTCTGTGCTCTCTACTCTATATACATATATATATATATATATATATAACATCATTGAGTCAGGTATTAGGTAAATGGCCCGGCTGACCCTTATTCAAAAACACAAAAAAAGGCTCAGTTGATGTTCTTTCTCTTTCTGTCTGTGCTCTCTCTCTCTCTCTCTCTCTCTCTCTCTCTCTCTCTCTCTCTTTTTTATAATTTTTATATATATATACTTATCATCATCATCATTGATAATTTTTATTTATTTACTTATCATTCATGTAAATTTTTTATTTTGTAATAGAGAATAGATGAGAAAAATACAAATGATGCCTGCTTTGCTAGTGGAATCAACCCTCCTACACCAAATGCAGAATCAACTACTGTTGCTAGTTCTACCACTACCACAATGCCTACCAAAAATTTTGGTAAAATTCGTCCATGTGCTAGTATTAATTTAGATAAAAAGAAACTTGAGGTTTGGGAACACTTCACCTTATTTGATGATTGTGAGTCTGATAAACCTAGGGCTGCTTGTAATTATTGTGGTAAGGATTATGGTACTCGTGGAAAACAAGATAGGACTAGTAATATGTGGCACCACCTTAAGCATCAATGTATGAAGTCTTCTATTAGGGAAGTAGACAAAAAACAAAAAATGCTCTCTTTTGTTAAAAAAAAAAAAAAAAGGAGAAGGAACATGATGGTCGAAGGATTGGATCTCTCAAAGCAGTAGAATATGATGAAAAACTTTGTAGTGAAGCACTAACAAAGATGATTATAATTGATAAATTACCTTTTAGGCATGTAGAGAAGGAAGGGTTTAGAAATTTTTGTTTAGTTATGCAACCTAAGTTTCCTGTCCCTTCTCACATTACTGTTGCACGTGATGGTTTGAACTTATTTCTTGATGAAAGGCAAAAATTGAAGAAAGTTCTAAGGAAGCAACGAGTATGCCTAACCATTGACACTTGGACATCAATTCAAAATCTAAATTATATTTGTGTCATTGACCATTGGATTGATAATGATTGGAATTTGCACAAAAGAATTCTGAGTTTTTGTATAGTTCCTAATCATAAGTGTGAGACAATTGGCAAACAATTAGACAAATGCTTGCAAGACTGAGGGATTGATAAGGTTTTCACTATTACAGTTGATAATGCAAGCATGCAAGCTCTAATGATGGTGCTATTGCATTTTTGAAGAGAATAACCAAAGATTGGTCCTCCACTATCTTGGCAAATAAGTTTTTGCATATGAGATATTGTGCACACATAGTGAATTTAATTATTTGGATGATGTTATGTTTTTCAGTATTTATTGTCTTGTTAAATTGTTATTGTATAACTTGTTTAGATTGTTAGTTTACTAGTTTGTTAATGTTTAATGTTGTATTAGATGAATATTTTAATTTTGACTATTTTAGTTAATTATAAATTAGATCTTTTTACTCTTTGATTCAAGTTTTGTAATTTGAATTATATTTTTTATAAACCGTCAATCCGCCCGCACCGCTGGTTTTTGATAAAAAAAAATGACAGATTCTAATTATATTTTTATCAATTTATCACCCGCCATACAATTTTTATTTTTCTTTTAAACCGTACTGATACGCACCGAGCACACGCCTACTTTTACCACTTTTCCTGCTATTGTCATTTGATAAGGAATGGTTTTTGAGTAATAATTTTATTAGACTTTTCATTTCAGTAAGACACGATTTGAGTTTAAAACTAAATTAAAATAATATTACAATCACACATCTTAAACCAATATAAATTTTGTTTTAACTTTAAACATAAATCGTTGCAAGGAATCTTGATCCCATTAACGCCACTCTCCCAACAACCTCCACCATCTCTTTTTCTTTTGTCTCTTTATGATGAATCACACGTACGAATATATTTTGAGGAAAAGTCACAATCTACATAATATTTTACGATTTTAATTCACAATTAGTTTTCATTTTAATATATATTTTTTATTTAAAAAACCATGCACACATTCTTTTTGTTTTGGTATGAAGCACGCACACATTCTAATACGTTTTTTGGTATGGCTTTTTTTTTTTTTTTTTTTTTCTTTTTTTTTTTTTTGGTATGAAGCATGCACACGTTCTAATACGTTTTTTGGTATGGCTTTTTTTTTGGTATGAAGCATGCACACATTCTAATACGTAAGAAGATAATAGAGGAATGTTGTGCCAGCTAATAAAACTCGAATAAGGAGAAATTATTCAGTGTTATTGGAACAATTTTGTATTATGTTTTATATGAGGTAAGTTACAATTTTACCTCTTTTATGTGTGACTATTTTTTTTATTTTGACTCTTCATGTTTCAAGTTTTTTCAATTTATTTTTAAAATTAACTTCTATTCAAACTTAGACAGAAAGGGCAACATTAACTAACACATAACATAAAAAAATATTATCATATCAGGTTTGAGTTTGTGTCAAATTTGTTAATTATATAATTAAATATTTTTATATTACGTGACTGTAAACATGTCATTTTTTTGTCTAATTTTAGATATAAATTAAAATTTTAAAATAAGAAGGGCCAAAGTAGGGGAAAAAAATTCAAGGGTTCAAATAGAAAAAGGATCAAATATAAACGGGGCAAAATATAATTTACCCTTCTAAATTAATAGTTATTGGTCTAATTTATAAGATTTTTCATTTTCGAATTAAAATCTAGGAAATAATATAAAATACATCAATTAATAAATGGAATGTAAAATAAGTTGAGAGAGAGTTGAGAGAGTGATATTGAAAGAGAACTCTGTTGTAGAAAACTATATTCAGAAACCAAATAGAGGCTCCATAATATAGGAGCTGGTTACAAAACATTATTATGATATAATTCAATATAATAAAGAAAAGGAGGCCGAAAGAAGGTGGGCGACCGAAAGCAGGGACAAAGAATGACAAAGAATCCTATGACCATTATATACATACTATAATATATTAACATATTATATTAACAATTATATTAATATGTTAACAGCCCCCCTCAAACTCAAGGAGGACAAACATCAACCAACTGGAGTTTGGAGACAAGTTCAACGAAGCGGCCAGGAGAATGAGCTTTGGTGAAGATATCAGCAGGTTGATCAGCAGAGGAGATTGGATGGAGATGGACAGTACCATGAGTGACGTGTTGACGAATAAAATGACAGTTAATCTCAATGTGCTTGGTGCGATCATGAAAAACATCGTTGTGAGCAATTTGAAGAGCACTTTGATTGTCACAAAAGAGGGCAGTAGCGCCAGAGGGGGAAACACCCATGTCAGCAAGAAGCCAACGAAGCTAGAGAAGCTCTTGAGTAGTATCAGCAAGAGCACGATATTCGACCTCGGTACTGGAGCAAGCAGTAAGAGATTGTTTCTTGCTGCGCCAAGAAATAAGAGAATCACCCAAGAAAAAGCAGAACCCGGTAGTAGAGCGGCGGTCAGTAGGCTTCCCAGCCTAATCAGCATCGGAAAAAGCACGAAGCTGGAGAGAGGAGCGGGCGGAATAATGAAGTCCATGAAACAAGGTACCTTTGAGATAACGAAGGATACGAACTAATACAGCATAATGAGGGGTACGAGGAGCTGACATAAACTGGCTGACAATATGAACGGCATAGGCAATATCAGGACGAGTAACAGTGGGATAGACAAGGCTGCCAACCAGCTGACGATATAGGGTAGCATCAGAGAGAAGAGTGCCATCAAGAGGTGTAAGACGACTCTGAGGCTCCAGGGGAGTGGAGGCAGTCTTGCAATCCGTAAGACCAGCGCGGGTGAGAAGATCAGAGGTATACTTAGCCTGAGAGAGAAAAGACCCCGTGGAATCATGGAAGATTTCAAGACCCAAGAAATAGCTGAGAGGACCAAGGTCTTTCATCTCGAAATAATGGCTAAGAAACTGTTTAAGGCAAAGAATACCATCAAGATCGTCACCGGTGATAATCATATCATCCACATAAAGGAGAAGCAAGGTGGTCCCTTGAGCAGTGTTCCGGATAAAAAGAGCAGTATCATAAGAACTGGAGGTGAAACCACAGTCATAAGTAGTAGAGCTGAACTTGGCAAACCAAGCGCGCGGAGCTTGTTTGAGACCATATAAAGCACGCTAAAGTTTGCAGACTTTATGTGGTGGATAAGTAGACCCAGGGGGAGGTTGCATGTAGACCTCCTCAAGAAGAACACCATTAAGGAAAGCATTTTTCACGTCCATTTGATAAAGATCCCAGTGTCGGGTGGTAGCAACCGCAATCAGGCTGCCAACAGAGGTGAGACAAGCAACAGGAGCAAAGGTCTCCTCATAGTCAATACCATATTCTTGGTTGAAGCCTTTTGCAATAAGGCGGGCTTTGTAGCGCTCAATAGATCCATCAGAACAAGTTTTGATTTTGTAAACCCATTTGCAACCAATGGCAGTCTTGTCAGAAGGAAGATCAACAATGTCCCAAGTGTGAGTTTTGTCTAAAGCCTGCAATTCATCAGTCATAGCTTGCTGCCAAAGAGGATTAGTGCGAGCCTCACGATAAGAGGTCGGTTCGTAAGTAGAAAAAGCAGTAAAACCGACAATAAAGTCACGAACACGAGTAGAAGGTTGGGTTACCCAGTGCGGTCGAGTAGAGGCAGGAGGAGCCAGAGGGAGAGACTCACCAGGAGGGGAGGATCCCGAGGCAGCAAGAGCAGGACCATCAGAGTTAGCAGGTGCATGGGACAGACCAGTAGGCAAGGCAATCTCGAGAGAGGCTGGCAAGGGCGGTGGAGTAAGCTCATCAGAGAACTCGAGAGAGGCTGGCAAGGGCGGTGGAATAAGCTCATCAAAAAACAGATCCGTGGAAAGGTCAGTAAAAAACAGAGAGGGTGAGGGAATGGACAAACGGAAGAGAGAGAGAGAGGAAAACATTTTGTGTTCCCAAAAGACTACATGACGAGAGATACAGAGTCGCTGGGAGAGAGGATCCCAACAACGATACCCCTTGTGTTCAATACCATACCCTAAGAAGCAATAAAGGCGAGAACGTGGTTTAGGTTTGGTACGTTCATGAGGTTGGAGAATAACAAAACAGGCAGATCCAAAGACCCTAAGGTTAGTGTAAGGGAAACGGGTGCCATGCAGATGCTCATAAGGAGTGTGATTATGAATGACAGGTGTAGGGATACAATTGATAGTGTAAGCAGCAGTGAGAGCTGCCTCTCCCCAAAAATGTTCCAGACAAAAGGAAAACAGAAGGAGAGCTCGAGTAGTGTCGAGACTATGTCGATGTTTCCGTTCAGCACGTCCATGTTGTTGAGACGTACCGGGACAGGAACGATGAGGTTGAGTATCATGACTCTGAAGAAAGGAAAGAAAGTCAAAATCTTTATATTCCATGGCATTGTCGGAGCGAAAAAGCTTAATATTTTTAGAAAATTGTGTTTTAACCATTGCAGCAAAATTGTAATAAAGTTGTTTGAGCTCAGAGCAATTTTTCATAAGAAACAACCATGTAAAATGGGAAAAAGCATCTATAAAAATAACAAAATAGCGTGCGCCTCCCATAGTAGGAGTAGGAGAGGGTCCCCAAATATCAGAGCTTAATATTTTTAGAAAATTGTGTTTTAACCATTGTAGCAAAATTGTAATAAAGTTGTTTGAGCTCAGAGCAATTTTTCATAAGAAACAACCATGTAAAATGGGAAAAATCATCTATAAAAATAACAAAATTGCGTGCGCCTCCCATAGTAGGAGTAGGAGAGGGTCCCTAAATATTAGAATGAATGAGATCAAATGGTGCAAGAGAAACAGAGTCACTTTTATTAAACGAAAAAGCAGGTTGATTGGCAAGTTGATAGGACACACAATCTAAAACATCAAAACTTACATGACCTAAATGACCACTAGAAACTAAAGATTTTAAACGACCAACAGAAAGATGGCCTAAACGACAGTGCCAAAGCTGAAAAGGAGATAAAGGAGTTGCAGTGGTAGCAGTGGTAGGAGCTGTGATCTGAGAGGAATCTGGAACATAAAGATGGATAAGTTCGTAGAGATGTCCATGCTTACGGCCTATCCCAAGAGTTTGCCTCATCTGAGGGTCCTGCGCCAAACAACCAGTATGGGAAAAGGTAACAGTTAAACCATGCTCACATAATTGACTAATGGAGATAAGATTTAAAGTAAGAGCAGGCATAAGATAGACATGGGATAAAGATAAGTGAGAGGTTGAAATAGAACCAACATGACTTACAGACAGAAGAGACCCATCAGCGGTATGGATAGAAGGAACATGAGGAGTAGAAGAGAGAGGAGTAAAAATAGTAAGGTCAAAGGTCATGTGATTACAACAAGCAGAGTCAAAGTACCAAGAAGTGTTACCTGCGGTGACAGATAAAGCAATAGATGGAGAAGTACCGGAATTCTGCCAAAAATGTTGAAACATGGCTTCGACATCGGTTTGAGAGAAGACTGGAGTGGAAGGGTCTATAGGGACAGAGGAAGGTAAATCCTCTGAGGCAGCAGCAGCAGTGCGTTGAGCAGGCATTGGTTTAAACGGAGTCCCAGAACGGTGAGAGTTGCTACGAGAAAAATTCCCGGTGGAAGGACCATTGCGAGAGGCACGGGTGGGATTGCGGAAGCAATCTTGCTAGAGATGACCAGGGCCAGTCTGGTTGCAAAACCGACAAAGACGAACTGGACAATTAACCAGAAGATGAGTCGACGGAAGATTTCGGTTGTGACAGTAATTGCAGGCAGTTGACCTCTGTGGTGAAGGTGGGGAAGAAGAACTTCGAATCTAGGGAGTGGCAAGAACAGAGTCCACAAGGTGCGGATGAAGAGTACCAAACCTGGTTTCCTCTGACAGGAGTTCAGAAATTGCTTGCTCAAGAGTGGGTAAAGGAGTGCGATGAAGGAGAGATGCGCGTACTGGCTCAAAACGGGGAGTGAGAGCCATGAGAAACTGAACCAAGCGCTGTTGGTCACGGTAAATAGTAAACAAGGCAGCATCCTTAGTACAATCCCATGGAGGTTCAGAAAGAGCGAGCTGATCCCAAACATAATACATTTGGGAGAGGAAATCATTAATGTTCTGAGTTGTATCTTGGCGCATACGGTGAAGATGACTCAGAAGCTGATATTGGTGAGCAAGGCCAGTAGTCTGATAGCGTTCTTATAAAAAATTCCAGATGGCCTTGGCGGGAGAGGAAGCAGAGTCAAGTTGGAACCGACCAAACTAAAGGCTGATAGATGTAATAGAAGTATTGCGAAACCAAGTGATGATCTGATAGTTTTTACTATCCCAATCTTCTAGTCGGTCGACATATTTGGCAGCGGAGTCCGTGGCAGCGAAATCCGTGGTCCCTTGAACGGGTTTGCACACATCCCCAGTGATAATGCGCTAAAGTTTCTTTCCTTTGAGAAAACCAGACATAGCTTGTGCCCATAGGACATAATTAGTCCCGTCAAGAATAACGGAAATAGGGTGGTTAGAGGAGTCCAGGCGATCCATGAGAGAAAAATAGCACAATCGAAGTAGAATCTGAAAAAACCGAGGTTACTAATGAATTCAAATGGTCAAAATCAGTCGGAAAATGAGTGAACGGACCAAAAATATGACCAGAAAGGCAGAAAATGGATCAGTCAACGAATCTGGTCAAACAAGGATGATGCAGGGCTGATGTCATAGGCGTAGCGCATGTTAGCATAGAGGTGCGTAGCGTACGTTAGCAGGGGAGAAACACGCGGCGCACGGAAGCAGCCAGGGCTGACGTCAGAAACACGCGGCTCACGTTAGCAGGTGAGGCCATGTCGCACAATAGCACTGGACAGTGAAGGAGGCGCGTAGAGCGCGTCTGAAAACGAGAAAGCGCGTGGCCTAATGTTCTGGCGGCGTGTGGAGGCGCGTGAAACGTCAAATGATGATGAATCTGGTGGCGTTGGCTTCGTCATGAAGAGACGAAGGTACTGGTGTTGTCCAATCTGTAAATTAGGTAAGGACGAGATACGCAGCAATCTGCCAAGAAAAGAAAATGTGATGCAGCAGAAGAAGAGACTAGGAAAAACACCTGTGCTCTGATACCATGTAAAATAAGTTGAGAGAGTTGAGAGAGTGATATTGAAAGAGAACTCTGTTGTAAAAAACTATATTCAGAAACCAAATAGAGGCTCCATAATATAGGAGCTGGTTACAAAACATCAGGAAAAGGAAGCCGAAAGAAGACGGGCGACCGAAAGCAGGGACAAAGAATGACAAAGAATCCTATGACCATTATATACATACTATAATATATTAACATATTATATTTACAATTATATTAATATGTTAACATGGAATAATGTGTTGCTTTAAAATTATTGAATAATTTCTTTGAACGAAGTTGAAGAATTATTTTATATTAATGGTGTCATGAATTATTTTATAAATTTTGTAATAATGATGTCATGTGAAACTTTTAAATAATTGCATTCAGAATGACAAACAAACGTATGTGTTGCAAGTTGCTAAGGTTCCCAATCGGAATGTGTACCCCAAGCGAGTTGGGGTTTGGTCGAAATTGCACTATTTTATGAAACCCAAAATTTTGAATACAATTTCAATGAGAAACACGGTAAAAACACTTGTTGAAGATCGAGTCTCTCGGAAACTCCCCCGGAAAAAATAAATTAAAATAAAATTTGATGGCGATTTTGTTTAGGTGTTCAAGATGCATATTATATGCATTTATATAAATTTTTAGGAATATACATAAATTATCTTATAGAATTGCATAAAATTTCACAAATATATGTAAGTTGTAATTTTTTAAATTTTTATGAGTTAACGTATATATGTTTTTAAAAATTTATATAATTTTGTAAGATAACTTACGTATATTTGTAAGAATTTACACAAATACATATGGTATACACTTGCACACTTATGTTGTGTTTTGTTGGGAGATTTGTGAAGGGATTTGAAAAGGGAAAAAAAAAGTTAGGTGAAATTTGAATAAAATATACTTATATTTCACCTAATTTTACATACTTTTTTTCCTTTCTATTTTTAAATCCCTTCCCAAATCTCCCAACCAAACACAGCGTTAAAAAGTACCCTAGAAAATATTTGACAAATCAAAATTTAATACTTGTAAGAATGTCATTAGAGATGATTTTTAAGAATGATAAATTAAGCCTTTGTTACCTTGTTTGGCACAATAAAAACTGATGTGTACGCTATGGTTAGCGATACGCTACGTAGCTTTGATTGGTGAGTTTTGGGATTGTGAAATTAGTAAGCCCTCAATAGATCTATTTATGATCTTGATTATTGAGCTACACGGATTGACTTTGTAATTTGACTTGTAAATAATGTTGCATTATTGGATGAAGTAACATTCAAGAGTCACGTCATCCAAGAAATGCGAGCTTAAATAAACTAGTCATTAAGTGTAAGACGAGTAGCCAGTATGAGCAGTGTTTTACTCTCTACCCAATTATTGGGAGTGGATGGAGCAAAATTCCATGCACTATAATAGTGTGCATTGAAATATCACGTGAAGTTAAAAGATTAGCGCTTAGAAGCTGCAAAATCTATTAACACTAAGTGAAAATATTAGCGCTTAGTGGCTGCAAAATCTATTAGCATTGCCAACTTGTCTAAGTCTTGACACTTACTATTTCTACACTTGAGTGTGAGACATGAAGAGGTGTTTATTTGTATGATTCCTTACCTAGGCTAAAGCTTTTGAATGAGGTTTACCACTAAGTGCAAACGTTGCAACATAGTAATGAAAAGGTCAAGGCCGACAAGATTGTTATGACTCTAAGAATTTAACGCATCGCTTGTGAGAGCATTGTGTTGAATTAGACTCTTTAGCCTAATTCACGCTTAAGTTACTTCAGGAGCTGTCATAGTTGATAGCCTATTCTCTCATTCTTATGGATAGTAGAATAATTGCAAGTAACTATGAAGCGAGAAATAGAAATGGCAAGAGGAGTATCGTCATCTTTCAACTAGATACAATAAAGTGTATGGAAAATAAAATTGACTTGAAAGTGTAGGGGATTAGCACTTACTAGTTAAATTTGCGACTTAGGCGCACTTGATATCTCCATGACATCCATTTATGATCTAGTGAATATGAATTAGTTGTGAGTCATTACCTAGTTGGACCTAAACCTTTAAAACTTGTCTTCGAGAACTCACACATTAGGATGATTGGAATTAGTTTATGACGTTGGTCATGAACCGGTGGCTTATTATACTTAATCACATTAATGAGATGATGACAGGATGGTTTGAGTAGGCCTTCTCGGGCCCACTCGCTTGTGACATCCTGCTCTCATGTGAATGTGTAACTTTGTTCACAATGGTTGCGCACAAGTAAGTAGGAAAGTCGTTAAGGGTTATTTGTATTGGCACATTTGGTCCACTATGATATTTGTGACTAGATATGTGTAAGGGTATGATAGCTAAGCCTCAATCTCGACACATTTATAGATTACGATACGCATCTGAGTCAAGACTATTTGATCTCCCATAAGTCAAAAGTTTTGAGATGATTTTTGACATTGCACATATGAGGTTGAAATCAATTAGATAACAACTTTCGTGCTATTAGTTTTGACGAAGGTGGCGAGTATCTATTTGAGTTATTTTAGAAAACTCGGTGAAGAGAAATGGATGCTTAGAAAATTGATTATTCCTAGTACTCAACAACACAATAGTGTAGTAGAGATAAGGAATTAAGTATTGTTAATGTTAGGTGGATAATGACGTAAAATGTTTCCCAATTGGGAATTGCACTAGTTTGTTGCCTATATCTCTAACTAAGTACCCTTCATATCAGATTTTACACTCCATTTGAGTAATGGGTTAGCGGAGAGCCATCTATGAGCGATCTGTAACCGTTAAGCAGCTTATTTTTATTTTACTTCTCATAAGGTTGCGAAGTTAAGACCTAGGGTTCCATAGCACATTATTGTATGCGGTCATGTAAACTCTCCGGGTCATGTGCATATAGGTAAGCAGCTTTGTGGTAGTGTAATTAAGTCACGTAAAGTTTTTTTTAGTAAAGGTGACGTGAATAGAGTTTTTGAAACTCTATAAGATAGAGAATTCTAAGTACAGCGTTTTATGTAGCCTAGTTGAGAATAGAAAGAAATTTCCAATATCCTAGGGACAGTGGGAGCGATGTGCCTACTAATGGATTATTCCATTAGAGAAGAATACTCTACATTCTTAGTTGCGTGGTAGCGAATGTGAAAATTTTCCACGTCATCTGGGTGATTGAGAGGAAAACATGATAAAGAGCCTAGGATAATGCCAAAGGCTCTAGTCCTCTGTTTTTAGAAAGTGGATCAATGTTGCGCGGTTTAAGACAAAGTCTTTGAGGATTAACCATTTCTATAATTTGGTTAACTTTCCATTATGACGCGAAATTGTTCTAAAGTTATGCGCAATTTGGATAGTCATTGTTAAGGCATAAGGCTCGCTAGATACTGAAAAGTCGCACCATTGAGAAAAGTGTAGACCATGAGAAAACTTTCTCCTGGGGAGTGAGGTTATTTCGACTTAGGCTATGATTGACATAAGTTCGAAACATTGATTTGTGGACATTGTGACCCAACTTCTCATTGGAGAATTAGATAAGTAGGTCCGTAGGGATTTACCTTCTGCTTTTATGTTGAAAAGTTAGGAGCGCAAAAATGTTGCTAGTTCTAATAAATCTTTTACAGCCTAAAACAGTTATCCAAATAATGGTTCTTAGATTTTGAAGCCATGATAGGCCAACGATGATTGATGAAGACCACTGAGGCATGATCAATGGTCCAAAAGAAGTTTTGCTGGATCCATTCTCTCACCTCACAAGGATCCATTCTCTCACCTCACAATGGATCCTCTACTGAGGCATGATCAATACTCAAATATAAAGTGTATTGAGTATGACATCACTCTTTTGGAAGAGTTACTCCACCGTAACATGTATTCATATTATATGTGCTTGGCGACCAAGTAATGAGGTGAGATAATGGATCCCTATTTCCTCACCGTGTGAGTCTTACGTGTCATTATTGATATGACTTTCATTTATGTACCGTTTTATGACTTTTGACTATGTCATAAGGTAAGAGGTTAATGTTCTGCTACTTTGGTATGTTGCTTGCAGCCATGTATGATTCGGCCTTAAAGGACATCACTGGGAAAGCGGTCAATCCTAAACTAAATGGCATGAGGGCAAAAGGACGATCATCTAGTATTACACCACCGTTGTATATTCACTGCCGACAACTCACATCGCTCTGTATGAGAGACGGATTGAGTGTGAATATATTGCAAGAATTAAGATAATCAAACATGCTCTTTTGAGGGATTAGAGATGTTTTTTGGACCAGTGTAATTAGATGGGTTTGGGGTATATGAGAAACTATTTTTATTTTCGGATTGATGTCTCTATGCTGACTCATTTTTGAGTTGCATTGGCTAGTATGAGATTGTTCATTTTTGAGGAGATTGAGATAGAGATGTGGCAGTGTCATACCAACTCATGTGCGAATGGGAGATGTTAGAAATTGAATGTCCATGTGGTATGACCCATGACCCTTTTAAACCTTATCCATGTAAGTTTGAATTTAAATTCAAAACTTATTTGGATAGCCCACTCATGATATATATATCTATCATATCAACTAATATGAATAGATGATATACTTAGCCTATATATCTGATACGATATATGAGATATGGAATAATTAAACAACGTATGTTTTTTCCCATATTGACTCACTCCCATTAAAAAAAAACGATGAAGCTTTTTGTACTGTGACTTGTGTGCGTGATACTCAAATTATGGTATCACTCTACTGCTGGGTGTTCGTTGTTCGCATTTTTGAAACACGTGATTTACCCGCAAGATTCTTTGCCTCAGGTTCTATCACCTAAAGTATGATCTTAATAATTTTTTCCGCTGCGTTATACTTGATTTACACTTTTTGTCAACACAGTCAAATAAAAAAATAAAAAATTAAACATAATCTTTATTCAAAGGTTTTTTTGTTTAAATATATCTGAAAGACTTCATATTGGGAGTTTGAAAGTAGCCGGCCCTAGACCTTTCCACGTCCGGCGAGCCTCCTTCATCTAAAGCCACTATCTCAGTTGCCCGCTCCCACCTCCAACTTGTCCCATCACCTCCAACTTGCTCCCACTTCTTATTTGTTTCTAAAGTATGTGGCATTTGTAGTTTTGATCTCTCAAATTTCAAATATATAAATTTAGTCTCCAATTTATTAGTTTTGTTATTAAATAGTTCTTACGTGTGTTTCTGTCTACCATTGATAACCAAAATCAGAGCATTTTGTCCCCCTCCCAAAAAAAAAAAAACATTTTTTCCCCCCCCCAAAAAAAAAAAAAAAAGAAGAAGAAAGAAGTAAAATTTATCATACATAAAAGTTAGAATGATTTTGAGAAGTAAATTAAAAGTTAATTATTTTATGATTTTTTTTTTAAAAAAAATATAAATATTATGTGACTCAAAAGAAATTAAAAGTTAAAAAAAATACTTTTAATCTCATCCCCAAAAGAGGCTTCAATATAAAACTCTTACATAAAAATATTCAACAAAGTTAACTAATCTGATTGTAATGGGGTTTGAACAAATACAAAGATAATGGTTTTGTTTGATTGGTCTCTTACGGGATAATTTTTGGGGAAAAAAAATTAAAAATTTATTTGGTTTAAAATCTTTGAAAAAAAAAAATTCAAACTCACTTTTCTCTTTATTGTACATCAATTAATAATTTTTTTCTCTCTCTTTTCTCATTTTCTCATATTTTACACCTCAATCAATTAATTTTTCCTTCATACCCATTTATTCAACTACAATATATATATATATATATATATTAAATCACCCCAAACTCAAAAACTCTAATAGTATTTTCAAAATATAAAACCAAATAAATTTTATACATTTATAAATTCTTTTCAGAAAATTATTTTTCAAAAATATAAGCCAAACATGGCCAATAAGCTATGGGTTCAGCTTTTTTCAAATTGTCATCTCAACTTGAAAGATTGTTTGGGCTTGGCAAACCCATTTTGGACTGATTTTAGTGACCTGAACCTTTCATTTTTAAGACTCGTTGAATAGAATATTCATATAAAAAATCAAGATGATTGGATATTAGTAACTATATATCTAAATCATATTTGTTTTAAAAAAAGTATACGATAAATATAATTTCAAAAATAACTATTCATTTTTTGTAATACAAATTTGATTTAAATATATAGTTATCGATGTTCAATCATTTTAATTTTTTGTAAGAATGTTCTATTTAATAAGTCCTAAAAATTAAACAACTTAAATCACCGAAATCAGTTCCAAAATGAATACACTAAACCTAAACATTCTTTTTAGTTGAAATGACAAATACAAGAGAAGCACAACCTAACCTTATTTAACCTTGTCAATTACAGTGGATCAATTTATATAATTAGTTAGGGCATGTTTGTCATGTTAATTTTTTTTATTTTTATTTTTTTACTAAAATTGTTAAAAAGTTAAAACATTCAATCACATTATTTCTTTAATTTTTTTACATATTTTTTCATAAAAATAATCAAAAAAAAATAATTAAAATAGCGGATTACCAAACCACTCTATATTCAATTTTACTTTGAGAAAATCGGTCTAGGGTCTCTCTCACACTTTTCGTAATGGAAAAGATCCACAAAATTATTTTTTGATGTCTGAGGTCCCTAAACATTTCTCTACCCGAAACAGCCTCTTGACCTCGATCTGAAGCAGCTTCTGGACCTCACCTCTCTTCACCATCTCCTTCAAATTCATCTCCATCACCAAGTGCCTCTCTTTCGACATCTTCTCCGTCTTCTCTCTGTCCAATCTCAGGCGTTCGATCTTCTGGCAGATCGCACTCAGCTCCTCCGCTAGGGACACATCGATCGACTCGATCTTCGCCGGAGCGGCGTTGACCAGATGAGGATTCTCCTTGTTCGAATCGTTTATCGGTGAGATCATGCCGAAGCTATTCCAAAGTCGCCGCTGCCACACCCTCCTTTACGACCTCTTCTTCAACACCTTCTCCTCCGACTCCTTCCTCCGATTTTCCATCGTCGTAGACTTCCGCGCCGCCCTGATCCGTGACCCGGAAGTTCTTCATCAGATTCTTCAACTTCTTCACTGGATTCAACAGCAGGACTTTCTTTTTGTTTAACAAATAAATCAAAAATAAAAGTAGGCACATCAACATTTTCTAAAATTCTCATTGCCTTCAATGTGGTTTGTGTATGCCATAGTTCTTGCAAGTATATACCAGCACGTGAGGCAATTATGTAACCACAACTTGCAAATAAACTTCTGCTATGATCTGCACAAACCACACCCAATAAACTTCTGCTTTGCAAACCTGTCAGAAATTCTCTGTGAACTGTGAAGTCCAGAGAAAATTGGACCAGAGAAAATCTCTGTAAACTAGAATTTCTCTGTGAAGTCCATTAATCATTCCAGGTTCCAAATTGTGAATTGAATTTTTTTTTCATTTGCAGTTGAAACCAGAGAAATTCTCTCGTTTTTTAACTGAATTTTCTCCGAGTTGAAACCAGAGAAATTCTCTGGTTTTTTAACTAAATTTCCTCTGGGTTGGTCCAGAGAAATTCTTTCCCGAATTTTCTCTGGACCAATTTTTTCTGGGACTAAAATTTCTCTGGACCAAGTTTAAACATGAGTAATTGCAACATTCATTCTATATTTTGAAGGGCATGGTAATAAAGTTCCTATATCGAAGCTTATTCTCTCTGGAGCAACATATGCAGATGTGTCTGAAGCCTTTCTATATGTTGAAACCAGTTCCCTATCCTTCTTGGACATGACCAACTCTTCTCTTGGCAGATTTTGCTTTTTGTCTCACATGAATGCATTGGAACATTTGGATCTCAGCTCTAGTTTGATTGACGATAATTTTGTGTATGCTCAGTTTTCAAATACCCTTACATTGGATGTGAGTTTACTGTTATAATCGTTTATTTTCCCTTCCTTCCTTAAATCAGAGAAATTCTTAGAATAATTGGACCAAAGAAATTCTGAATCTAGACTTCCAGAGAAATTTGGGCCAGATTTAAAATTTCTCTAGACCAATTTTCTCTGGACTGAAATTTCTCTGGATCAAGGTTGAGGGACCTTAGACATTATGAAAATATTGTTGAAAGACCTTAGACATTATGAAAATATTGAATGTCCTTTATGCTATACAACCTTAATATCAGGGACCTTAAAAAAAAAATCCCTTTTACTTTTATTACATACATATATATATATATATATATATATATTTAATGGGATCAGTTAAACGCGTACAGATTCTACAGTGTATAATTTCGTCGAATGTTCTGGAGGTGAATTTATTACTTGGTTTAGTAATAGTATCACGTAATGCTTTACATATATTATGATTAGTAGGTATGAGATTTATTATTTAAATAATATTATATGTACCAATTAATATATATAGAAAAATGTTTGGTAGTTTGAATTTTTGTGGAAAAACGACGTCGTTTTATATGTACCAATTAATATATATAGAAAAATGTTTGGTAGTTTGAATTTTTGTGGAAAAACGACGTCGTTTTATATTCAAAATGACATCGTTTTGGATGTTTCGAGCCATTCGAGCCTTATTTTTTCGGGTTACCTAGCATTGTTAATATATATAATAGTGTATTAATAAATGATGTGATAGTATTTGTATAATTTTGGAGTGTTTGGGAAGGGCTTTTTTGGGGCTTTTTGGACTAAAATTCATGAAAAGATAAAATAAGTTAAGATAGTCAATAAGATAAAATGTCACATCAAATTCATAATCATTTCACTTTTTTTCTCACAAATATCACATCCAATTATAAAAAAATCTAACTATCTTCCCAAATTAGCCTATTAAAATAGTCAAAAACTAAAATAACCTATTAAAATAGCAACTTCTCAAACAGTCACTTTAACTATTTGTAACTTGTATAATAAATGTGGTCGATAATATTATCATAACACTATTTAGTATATTAGTGTATATATTAATTGATACATATAATACTACCGTTATTATTTTACACTAAATAATTAAAAAATATAAAGAAATATAAAAATTTGTGATTGAGAAACGACATAACTACTACAAAACCAACCAATAATTTTTGCAGAAATGCCTCATACACCGAAATATAAAAATTTGTGATTGAGAAACGACATAACTACTACAAAACCAACCAATAATTTTTGCAGAAATGCCTCATACACCCCCAGGTGGCGCCCTGTGATTGGGCGAAAAAAAAAGTTTTTCTTTTTCTTTTTTTTTTATGTTTTCAACGAATGAGAGCTGGACAGCTCACTAGGGGTCGGACCCCCACTGGGGGTCGGAAGCGCTGTTGTAATTTTTGGTCGGCGTACTCCCAAACTAAACGCACCAAACTCTCAATTCTCATTATTCATGTGGAAAAAAAAAGACTAATATTAAAAATTATGAAAAAAATATTATGAAATTCTTCATGAAAATTTCTTTTATTTTATTTAGTGTGTGGTGTTTTTTTATATGTGTAATCTAATGATAGAGAATCTTTTATGATCATTTTCATGATGTTTTTTTCATTATACCTAACATTACACCGAAAAAAATATATATAAACTATACACGGGTAAGAATCAACTCGTTTGGCAAGTTGATTATTTTAGGGGTAATTTAGAAAGTTATTTTTTAATTTTTAATTTTTTTTAAGTTATATTATTTTTCATATTTTTTTACACATAAAAAGATTAAAAAAAATCAAAAAATTATATTTTACCCAACTTTCCATCACCCCTTAGTAGGTAAAAATTTTTATATTTGAAAAAGTAGTCGATTTTTTTATAGTTAAATATGATATTTGTGAGAAAAAAATAAAATAATTATAAATTTAATGTGATATTTTGTCTTATTAATTATTTTAAATTTTTTTTTTATCAATTAAAAAAAAAGATCTAATTGACCAAACAGAGCCAATATATTAAAAAAATAAAATAAAAATACAAGTGGGTCACCTCGTATCCAATCCGAGATCAGATTGGACGGTACTGTTGGATCCGTGGAGACTCATCACGAGTCCCATTTTGATAATCCGAACCGTTCAATGTATAAAACTCGTCGAGTACTATATGCATGTAAAAAATCACGTTGTTCGGATATCGATAACTATGTAATTAAAATAGTTTTTTGTCAACCGTTAATTTGTTTACCGTCCTTTTTCTTATACAATACTGATTTGATCACATAGCTATCGATATCCGATCAATGTGATTTTTTATAGCAATATAGTACTCAACAATTTCTACATATTGACGATTCGGATAATCAAAACGGAATCCGTAATAGACCTATGGATCCAACAGCACTATCCAATCCGATCTCGGACCGGACAGAAGCTGCTCCCCAAAAAAATATGCTAACTTCTCAGGAAAACAAAAATACAAGTGGTTAGATCTAGGCTATAGGTAGGTACACACGTATATAAATGTGATCACAACACTACGCCAAAATTGGGCTTTAGCGGCGGTTTTTTACCACCGTTAAAGGATGTGAAACCGCTGTTAAAGTCTTTAACGGCGATAATTTAGGACCGCCATTAATACTTGTGTCGGAAAAGGTATAACCGTCGTAAAAGGGTAAATTATCGTTGTTAAAATTCGACCAAAAATGGCAGTAATATAGGACCAAAAACGGTGGTCCTTTACCGCCGTAAATAGGTTCAAATTTTTAAAAAAGTAATTCTCTCTTCTTGCACCCCCTAAGTCTCGAACCCTTGTGTCACGTCCCCATTCCGTCCCTAGTAGAGTGGTGATATGATGGCCAGTAATCTGAGATTACCAAAGGCTAACTTACAAGGATTCACATACAATCAGAGTATATATGTGGGGCTAACATGTGCGGAAGCAATAAATTTAGATCTAATTAGTCCGTAAGAGCTGTGTATAAGTCAAATGAAATGGCATACATCTTTGCATAGCTTTACAACTTGGGTACAATAAATGAAGTACAAAAATACATCTTGACCAAAAGGCTTCTCAAGCCATCATATACAAAATACAAAGAAATGCAAGCTAAGAAGCATGATCTTCAAGATGCTACAAAATGCGAATCCAAAACAAGTTGCAAGGCACATCTAGGCGTCGTCGCTGTCCTGCTCATCACCTACATATATATAGAGAGGGTGAGCTTGGATACTCAGTGAATGGTACAAATAATAAAGGGTTTTGCATGAATAATATCCCAAATCCTTATCGAACGACACACATTATATCTTGCACAAAATCAAAGGCAAAACAAGTTCATCTAACAAGTCTTTCAAACTTCATCAATCAAAGTCTTTCAAGGCTTTCAAGTTTCAAGGGGTGACATTAACAAAGGTTGTGCTACAAATGCTTATAGTCCCCTAGCACGTACGGACTTTCAAAGGTTGTGCTACAAATGTTTATAGTCCCCTAGTACGTACGGGCTTTCAAGGTTGTGCTACAAATGCTTATAGTCCCCTAGCACGTACGGACTTTCAAAGGTTGTAATCCAAAACAAGGCTAACACTTGATATACAAAGTAGGGATAATCATTCATGCTTAGCAAATACTTTTCCAAAACAAGCAAAGCAAGGCTTTAACAAAACTTTATAACATAACTTTATTAAAAATACCACTCACATAGTTCTTCAACATCGGGGTCAAGCGAGAGTCCAAGTCCTACAAACACATGGCAAAGTCTATTGAATGCACTTTCAAACAAACTTTACATGAATGCAAACGATCTCGACATTCCTCAAAACTGAGTCGACCCAAAAGAAAACACTGTTCCTTATCTCGAGTAACCATAATGGGCACCAACCAGATCTTGGCCGAGGTCCCATACCTCCTTGCTGAGGTGTGGTCCCGATGGCCACATTCAAGGAAATGAAGTCGGGAAAATCTGGGTTTCCCTTTCTTGGAGAACATGATCATGAAGAACATGGATGCAAAGATCATAACTTATCATTACAAAATCTGAGATTTCATGCTATGAATTCAAAAACATAAACCTAGGTACCCAAACTCGAAGATTTCATGAAAACAAACACAAAAACATGAATCTCGATGCAAGCCTTCGGATCAAACAAGGCTTCTATTCAAGAACACATGAATATCACTTTCTCTTTCTAAAACCAAACTTTAAATCGATGCATGGTTTGCAAATCAGATTCGATCATGCAATGCAGCTAGATGATCAACAAGAACAACAAGAGTAGATTAAGATTCCAACCTCAAGACACAAATCTAACGGCTCAAGGTGTGAAGATCAAGCTTGGAAAATCTATCCCTCCTCTAAGAACTCCTTCTCCCTCTTCTAGAGCTTCTCTCTCCTCAAGAACAAAGACATATAGCAAATGATACATTTCTAGGTCTGCTGGCTGACCTAACACTCAGCTGGGACACGTGGCACTACCGGGTTGGTTCTCCTCAAAAAGGTAGCTGAGTGAAAAGACTAGACCATGACAAAATGTGTTCTACAAGCAAGATGGCATAGGCACTCCGGCAGGTAATGATCTCGGCTAATAACAAGGCATCGGCAAGTGAGGGAACAATGATCTCGGCTAGGAAGGACAACACTTGACTAAGCTGTGCCACACCTTGGCCTAGATGTGTCATACCTTGGTCTAGGTCATACCACTCCAGAACAAGATCACTTAGGTGCAAGGTAACATCTCGGCCTAGATAATACACATCTCGGCCTTGGTGATGAACACCTCGGCCTAGATAATGACATCTCGGCCAATATGTCAGAGCGAAGGTGGAGGTCAAACAAAGTGGTTCCAAGATGATTCTAGACTGAAGACGACCTCGGCTAGACTCACACCAAGCAAGGTACAAAACATGCAAGAAACACTTAAGCAAAACAAATCAAGGTTTACAAAATGCAACATATCAAGACAAGATCATGTAATATATGCAAGCATGACTAGAGTAGAGTGAGGGCTGTTACACCTTGACCTATAATCCATGCACGCTAACCCTCACTCTACTCTAGTGATATGCTAGTCTACAATAAAGCAAAAAATTTATGCTTGTTCTTAATGCATTAAAATGTTATTATGAGGGTAAGACTTGGGAGTTAGGAGAAGTTAATAAATGCTAAGATTTTTTTTTTTAAATCAAAAAATCAAGAAATTTAGATTGGGAGATTGGAGCTCCCACAAAGCTTAGGGCTAAAAACCCCCTTTTGCTTAATATATAGTATAGATGGTCATGTTCAACCTCTGGTCGCGCGTGGTCACCACTCGCCGGAGTTCCGCCGGAGCCCTGCCGTCAAAGACCGCCGTCATTAACGGTGATAATGAGAGGGCTTTAGTGGCGGTTTCGTTACCGCCGTTAAAAGAGGGCTTTAGTGGCAATTTTTTTAACGACGGTTTCATTACTGCCATTAAAGATACTTTAGCGACAATTTTTTTAACGGTGGTAACGAAACCGCCATTAATAGTATCTTTAACGGCGGTTAAAAACCACCGTTAATGCCTTGTTTTGGCGTAGTGCAACTTAGAGAGAAACTCATAGCGAGCTCAACGTAACATAACATAAATCCCAAAAATGGAGCTTCTTGGTTATCTAGTGTGCTCTATGGTTTTCTGTATACTCATCCGTGGCCTTGCATTGTTTTGTAGAAGAAAAACACTCCCACCAGGCCCCACTGGACTCCCTCTCTTCGACAACCTCTTCGAGGTCAGTCCAAAGCCCCACGAATCACTGGCAAAGTTAGCCAAGACGTATGGCCCACTCATGACCATACGTATGGGCAGCAAAACTAACGTGGTGGCCTCTTCGGCAGAGGTAGCCAGAGAAATCCTCCAGAAAAACGACGAGGCCTGCTTTGGCAGAATCGTCCCCGACGTTGCCATCGGGCAAAAGCACCACTACTTGGCCCTGGTGTGGATCTCCACGATCAAACAATTCCAGTTGATTCGCCGCGCACTGAGCATATACCTGACTAACCTACAAAAACTTGACACTTTGCAAGGACTAAGACACAAAGCTGTGGGAGAGATGATTCGACATGTAAGAGAGACGAGAGATCGAAGCGTGGCGATCGGAGAGTTGGCATTCATTACTGCTCTGAATATGATGTCCAACACTGGTTTCTTTGTAAATGTGGCTGGGTTCGAGTCTGGAGAGGCACAGGGGTTCCTGAATGCAGTGAAGACAATCATGGTGGTTGATGGGAAGTTTAACATTACAGATGTGTTTCCATGGTTGAAGCCTTTGGATCCTCAGGGATTAAGAACCAAAGCCAAGGTTGCTTATGGGTGGCTTGATGATGTCTGTGATGGGTTCATCACTCGGCGGCTCAAGCACAGAGAGTCCAATCGACCAAGTTATGAGGATTTATCGGATTCCCTTCTTGACTACATCCAAGAGCATCATGAGTCTGAATTCAACTGCAAAAATATCAAAGTCTTGCTTGGGATATGCTCTCTTTCTCGGGAAATTATCAAATATTCTTAGAGTATCATATGTCTGTACTCTTTAATCAATCATCATTTAATATATATATTCATGTTTCCCAATTACCCAACATAATATCTCACCTATTCACCTTATCCACCAATCATAATACTATGAAATACTACGTATCCATCAAAGCCGGCCCTGAGTTGTATCTACAAAATAAATAAATAAAATTGCGTAAAATATTTAAAAAACCACTAAAAAACACATAATTGGGCCATAAAAAGAGAAGGAAAAAAATAGGCTCCACAGACATATATATATATATTTTATTTTTTATTTTTTTAATTAGGCTAACAACTAACATTTATAAATATTTTTTAACTGGGCCTTTTATCAATTGGGCCAAATAGAACTTTTGAGGCATGTTAAAATGGACTAAGTTAATTAAACAAAATTGGGCCATTTTAAATTTTTGATATAGTACAAGATAATGAATTTGGGGGCCTTTTAGATGTACCATACATTTAGATAATCAATTTGGGTGATGCTATGGTACATTTAGATGTACCATACATTTAGTTAGGAACTTATATGATTTTATGTCATAACCAATATCATATTAGTCATAATCACTATCATATTGAGTCATAACTTAGTTATATTCAGTTACTTATTTATACCATATTATCTTATAACCAGATCATAACTAAATTACTTAAATAATTGAACTCTCAAATAGGCAACCGGCTACACCGGTTAGAAGGGGAAACAAAATTGAATCAGTCGTGTTTGGCCCTCTTGTTAGCTCTTCTCCTCCCTCTTCTCTTCCGCCATAGCTGAAGCTTCCAAGGACCACCAGCCTCGTCGGCGATCCGGGCTTCAACCATGTCGACATCTTCTTCGCAAGCTCTCACTCTCTGGACGTCTCCACCATGGGTTTGTTCTAGTTGTTCTTCATCAATCGCAACGATCTCTGTTCTTCATCGATCTCGAGGCTAATCGAACTCGAACTCAACCTCTCTCGCTATTAGCTTCCATTTGAGTTTGCAAATCGCAAATCCGAAATCGAGTTTGAATCAGATCAGATCTATCTTGCTCTTTATCTCAGGTACATTTTTTAGAAAATTAAAAAAATTCATGTATTGTCTTTCATATATTTTTTTCTTAGATTTCATTTGCTAATAAATGAAAAAAAAAAAATATATATATATATATATGGTGGTTGCAAAAAAACAAATTTGTTAGATTTCATTTGAGTTATAAACTAGTTTATATTCAGATTTTGAAACTCGTTTAGTGTACATTTTCCTGTGGTGCTGTAATCGAAAGTTATATTTGAATTGTTGTCCTCTTGATCTGATCAACAGTTGGATTTGATATGTTATACTGAGAGTTTTTGTATGTAATTTTATTGTCTGATTGCTTTGCAATTGTTAGATTGGTGATTGATTGCTCTATTATATTGGATGAGATTCATAGAGAAAGCTCATCAGTTTGATTTTATTTGAATTAGAATGGAAGATGAAGAGTAAGGGGGAGGAAGAAAAAAGAAAACATGGATTGATTCAAGTTGAAACTTTGGCACAATGTTTTTCTGATCCAGTTAGAACTCAGAGCAAACCTAGTTTTCTTCATCTATAACCATGTATATAAATTATTAAAAGAAATTATAGCATGAAGTAATTAGTAGAGATAAATCATGTAGAATATCAATTCTTTTAAAAACTTTACCTACATTGAAGTTCTTTGTGGGAAAATTCCACGTAAATGGTAGATCCCAGTTGTAACTAAGTTCTAAAATATCAAATGCAGGTTTATCATTCATATATGATAATCTATACTATTTTAAATTAATTCTTGTTTTTTCTTTGAATGCAGAGACTAAACATAAAAAATAAAATGAGAATCTCGTTGTTAAAGTAAAGTTTAAAACTTGAAATTTTTATATTGAATGTACGTCTTCTTGAATTTGTATCAGAACTGAGTGCAGAGTTGTTTGTAACGATTAATTTATTTGATATGAGCAATAATCTGCAGAGAATTAGTTTAGAATTTTAATTGACATGGTTGTAATCAGTTCAGAAAATACTCTTTTAAGTGGGCTACCTTGTTAGAGACTCTGTATTTACTATTTAGGTGCGCGGTAGTTGTGCAAATAATGGGAGCAATATCATGGCTGGTCTTGGCAGCATATTGTTTGCCATGATATGACCAAGTAGCTGATTACTGCAATGCATGTTATTACTAGAGAAAGGGACTTTGCAGTGACTATAGAAAGGCTACCTTTGTCTTGGGGATCACTAATTGGTTATTGTCATGACTTCTTTTGACTGCATTGTAGTGTAGTAGGTACTCCATTGTTTTAGGGATCATACTAGTGTATGTACTCCATTGTCCCAGCTTTGAATTACTACCTACGAGCAGTTCAAATGGCATGGCAGTTGTTGTTTCCTTACCTTTTTAAAAAAGTAAAAAATAAAAAATGATCGACGTTAGTTTTTTTCTCAAAGATGAGCTTTTTAGAATTATATTTGAAATCTAATTTGAAACATTGATTGGTTATCTAATTAGAAATAGGAAAAGCAAATCTGACAAGATTGTTGCCTGTTAACAATAGCACCGTATTTGCAGCCAATAAAATAAAGTTAATAGCACCATATTTGCTAATAATGGGCATTTAGTACAACAATATTTTTATGTAGCTTTTTAACTTTGTGATTGTGATATTTTCTTTTTTCTTGAACTGCAGTATCATTCAAAGTGTTGAAGTTTGTAATGTGGATTGTGAATGTATATTTGATCCAATGCCACCAAATTTTTTTGTTTTTGTTTGTGTTTTTTGCTAGAGGCATTCTTGAACTCTTGAGGATAAGATGTGATCATTATGGTTACCACTGCTGGCAAAGGATGTAATATTAGGATTGTCTTTCTTGGAGAAAGATGTTATTTTTGTAGTTTTTTGACAGAAAAAAAGATCCTTAGAATACATGAGGTATGTATATAATAAATATAAAATATCTATGTAGACTATTTTATTTCTAGGCTTATTTGACAATTGGTTAGTTGAGTTATTACAATAAGCATGTTTATATAAATGGTGGTGGTCTCAATCATAGTTACCAAGAAACTGAGTTGGGGATGGAAAAGGCTTTTTTAGAACCACATTTCTGAGTTATGATCTCCAAAAGTATGGCCCTTTTGGTGCTGCGTGTTTTGACTTCTTTGACTAGGGTCAAACTTGGAAAAAACTCCGCTTTTGGGGAGTGGGGGGCAGTTTTCTCAAACATTGTAAAATCAAATTTTAGGATTGATTTATGCAAAATCTAGCAAGTACGGGTCAAATTCCACGAGCTGTGGGTCTCAAAACCAAGCCACAAGAAATAACAAAGTAAGGCTAAAATAAAATCTCAAAATCTTAAGTTTCAGTTCTTCAAAGACATCCTTAAAAAGAGTAATTACAACCCTATATATAAGTAGCCAAGGAATTTACTTCCTTATGAAGTACTTTGGAATAGAAAAACTACAAAATAACAAGAAGTTGACTAGTGGTAGACATACAATGCAACCACTCCATAACAAGCTAGTGACACATGATGTTCATGCAAACATTCAATGGCAAGTGACATGGTTTTGCATGTAGCCACCTATTAACATGTGTCCTACATGCAACCATCGCACTAAGAAATAGGTGACGTGCTGCTTACAAACAACCACCTCAATAACAAGCTGTATACAAGAACATAATACACCTTCTCATTAGTTTTAAATTTGTGATACTTTTGTTGATTTCTTCTCTCAAGTTATTGTCACTACAAAAAATTAAGGTTTTAGAAACCAAAATTTAGGGACAAAATTATTTTTTAGAGACCAAATATTGTTGTTGGAAAAGTGTCGTCATTATAATTTTAGCAACAAAAATTGGACATTAGTGATGAATTATTATCCTTTTGGGATCAAATTTTTTGTCTCAAAAAATAAATCATTGTGAGACCAAATTATTTTGTCCCTAAAAGTCTATTTATTAGTGACATTTTCAAAATTTTGTCGCTAAATGCCTTATTTTTTACTTTTCGGGACGACCTTTTAGCAACTATCCTCATGAAGATGGAAATTGGTCTTTAAATGTCTTTTACAACAAAATTTTCACTTTTAGAGACCAAAACATTTGGTCTCTAAAACTTTTATATGTTGTAGTGTGTCTACCATCTTTTGATTTTGCCATAGCTGATTCCACTTGTTCAAATGTTTGTTTTGGGTTCTTATGTTTGAATTCTGAATTTTTTTAAGACCTATAGGGAATTGAATATTTGAGGGCTTGCATCTTTTTTCTTTTGTTCTAAACTTGGCAAGTTGGTAAATACATAGTACTTTTAGATTAAAAAATGTCTTCTCCAAGCAAGAGCTGCGTCATCACTACCTAAGGTACTAAATTTGTATCTTTTAATTTTTAATTTTTGCAAGGTGGGTTTTTATTTTTTTTTTATTCTCTCTTATGTTCTTGGGTTTGATGATGGCAAATACCTGTTAGTTTATGTGATGCTGCATAGTTTCATGTTGGATATCCTATGAATGGTGTTGCTTAGTCACATAAAATTGTGTATGTGGAATCATAGAGTATGATTACTGTTGCTTTGTTGCATAAATATTAGTTTGACATGACTTGGCTGTATTGATTGCCATATTCTCATGAGATCCGTGGTTGGTCCTTGGAAATTTACTTGTTCATGACTTATGCAATATATGATTTGGAATAATTGCAATTCTTGATCTGGTCTTGATAGATAGCATTACCATTGCTTGATTTTGTTGGTAGTACGAGCTCGTTTGGTAAAGAATACCATTGTGGAATTGTGCACTCCCAAGGGCAGCCCTACGATTTCCATTAGGCGTGTTTTTTTCACTTGGTTTGTTAAGATATTGTTGAGTAGCTTTTGAATTACTGTCTCATTTTCTCCATTGCTTCTACGGGACCTTTCAAGCTTAATGGTGTTCCTCTTAGACATGTAAATCAATCTTATTTGATTGATACTTCGACCAAGGTGGACATCTCTAGCGTCAATGTTGAAAAGTTTTTTTTTTTTTTTGGAACTGGACAATGTTGAAAAGTTTGATGACAAGTATTTTGCAAAGCAAGTCGAGAAGAAGAAAAAGAAGGGAGAAGGCGAGTTCTTTGAGGCAAAGAAAGACATTTGCTTATAATCCTTTACCAAAATTGTGAAAAAGGCATTAAATTTTTGTTGTTTTTTTGGACTTATTTAGTTTAAATATTTTTTTGCACTTATTTGGCTTAGATTTGTTTGTTATTACATCAAGCTGTCTTCTTTAGTTAAATTCTTTGGCTTGTACTATATTTTAGAATCTTGGCAAACGGGGCCTCATAATTGTGTTGAATCTTTCAGTGCATATCTTCTGAAATGCTACGCTTTGGACAAAATATTGATTGTAATTTTTCTCATATTTCAGAATCAAGGAGAAAAAAAAAAGTGGCGTTTTTTCAAAAAACGTCATTTAGAACGCCACTAAATGACGTCATGCGTTAGTTTGTGATGGAAATGGAAGTGGATGTAAAAGATTTTGTGGCATTTTAAAAAACACCGTCTAATAATTTTAATGACGGTTTTCAAACGTTGTAAAGCTATTGCGGCGGTCATATCAACGACAAAAATTTTAAACATTGTTGTAATATTTTACAGCGTTTTTCAGGCTTTTAGCGACATTTTAAAAAGCACCACTAAAACTCAAATTTCTTGTAGTGTTTCTAATGATAACACAAAACAAAAGGGAAGGGTTATGCTATAATACACATCTTTATTTTCATGTTATGACATATACATTTCAAATAGTGTATATCATATACACTTTTGATATGTATTTTATGATACATATTAGATATTCTGATAAATAACTAGAAATTGAGGAACATGGCAGTATTTCCTTCCAGTGGCATATGTGATGTAATATGTCCATTGACAAAAGAATCAAAATGGATATTTTTTTAATTCAGTGAATAGAACCTCAATCTAGTTATGCATCTATCGCTGCTTGTGCATGCATGCACTGCACAAATGGGAAAATGCATACTTGATTTTTTTTTTTTTTTACACACAAACATCCTTGTTTTCGTTCTTTGGTTCTTGTGACTTGATAATTCTGTCAAGTCCTGTTGAAAATATATCGCAAACCAAATCTAGACTCATGAATGTGGCAGCAATTGTTGAATTAACGGCCAAATTAATGATGTAAATTAAATTCCAATATGATTTGTTTCTTCTTCAATTGAATTCGGCTCAACTAAAGCTAGCCCATAGCCAGTTCCTTTACAGTCCTACCTTGTGTGATCAAACAGTAATAATTTTTTCCTAGAAGATTTGATATTAGGAGCTAGTTAATTGTCATTACTCATATTATGAAATTTGTACCTCAAATGTTACACTGATGTGATGGTCTATAGAATATATTCATCTGATTTAATAGCATTAGTTTTATAAAGAAAGTTATTTCAATTTTACTCAATGCTAAAAGGCAACTTTTGCCAATTTTTTTAAAGAGTGACTAACTTGTCCCTCTCATAGGATGAATTTAATTTCCTTATGATCTTGTCTAATGTGTTTTTTGGGCCACAAATTAATTTTCAATGATGGAAAGGTGAGCATGATGAGCCTTCTGATTTATCAACAAAAATAAATAAATAAAATAAATAAAATTTTATGGGCCTTCTTTGATGGGGAATTAAACCTCCAATTTAAATATGGTTTTTATTTTTAATATTAAATTAGAGATGGTCTCCTTTGTTGCATATTTTTACTAAATTTCAAGTGTCTTAAACCGTGCAGAGCAACTGAGGACCATGGGAAGCTAGCGACAATATACAAGTCGAAGAAGAGGAATGCGATGGTGGAAGAGGGATACTAGATTTTGGGCAACTCTAGAGACCAATGGAGCGATCTTTTGGGTTCATCAGTTTCCATCCGCTCATTCAAGCTCCCAAATCCCATGTATTATATTCCCTAATTAGACAGGTTCCTATTAAGCTTTTCTAATCCCTTCTAGTCAAACAAATATTTGTACATTCAATTCATTGACTGAAGTTTGCAATTAATATATAAATTGTGCATAACTATACTTGATTTAAGTTTTTAATTAATATATAAATTGTGCATAACTATACTTGATTTAAGTTTTCAATTAATATATAAATTGTGCATAACTATACTTGATTTAAGTTTTCAATTAATATATAAATTGTGCATAACTATACTTGATTTAAGTTTTCAATTAATATATAAATTGTGCATAACTATACTTGATTTAAGTTTTCAATTAATATATAAATTGTGCATAACTATACTTGATTTAAGTTTTCAATTAATATATAAATTGTGCATAACTATACTTGATTCAAGTCATTAAATCATATTCTTTATTGATGTTTGAACGCATGTCCTGCAATGTGCTTACCAGGAAATTGAAGAGGTGGATACGGATGAACATTATCGACCTAAATCTCCAATAGGAATCATCAATGTGACTCTGAAAGAGAAGGTTTGAAGGAGGTTTTATCAGTTTAAAGCTTCTTTCAATGGCATGGTTTCCCCATCTTAGATGCCAACGTGCTGATAATCACCAAGCAAGCAAGAGGTTTATGGAAAGTATAAATTTTTAGTCCAGGTATAAATTTCATTTTCTGCTTGTATGTAAAAGACTTGAATTTATTTTTGTCAAACTTTTTCACCAATGTGTGTTATTATAGGGTCGCAAGATGGGTCAATGTGAACCTCATAAGTTGAATTTCGGTTGTACGAATGGGATGGAAGACAATACGTACGAGCGGGTATGTGTTTCATGGTCCAGTACAATTTTTTGTATGGTGTTCATTACATTATGTTTGAACTTATTAATGATATTTTGTTATTATGGTATTTTTAGGTGCCGCAAGGTCAATCCTATTATTTTCCGTGTATGGATGGGACACAAGAGAGCGCATTGCAAATGGTGGACAAAATTGGAAGCTCATCTTTCAATGAATCAGGAATGGCGAATAGGTTTTGAACAGATTCAGAATAGGTTATATTTGATTCTGAATAGGTTTTGAACAGATTCGAAACAGATTATATTTGGTTTTGAACAGGTTTTGAACAGGTTTTGAAGAGGTTAATTTTAGATTTTGAACAGATTCTGAACAGGTTAATTTCAGATTTTGTATTTCAGATTCTGAACATGTTAATCTAGTTTTGAACAGGTTCTGAACAGGTTAATGTGGTTTTGAACAGGTTTTGAACAGGTTCTGAAGAGGTTAATTTCAGATTTTGAACAGATTCTGAACAGGTTAATTTCAGATTTTGTATTTCAGATTATGAACATGTTAATCTGGTTTTGAACAGGTTTTGAATAGGTTCTGAACAGGTTAATGTGGTCTTGAACAGGTTTTGAACAGGTTCTGAAGAGGTTAATTTCAGATTTTGAACAGATTTTGAATTTTAGATTGTAAACAAGTTAATCTGATTTTCAGATTCAGATTCTGAAGAGGTTAATCTGAATTTTAGATTCAGTCAATTTGTGTAGAATGATAGGTTCAGAAGCAGAATCACAGGTTGATTGTTTGAAGCAGAATGACAAGTTCAGCAGAATGAAGTTCAGAATGATGCAGTCCAGAATAAAGCACTCCAGAATTGAAGCTCAGAATGATGCAGTCCAGAATTTAAGAATGATGCAGTCCAGAACCAGAATTTAAGAATGATGCAGTCCAGAATTACATGAATTTCAGAATGATGCAGTCCAGAATGAAGCAGCATGGCTATGCACTATTGAAGTAGCATTGAGCAGTCCAAAATGAAGCATTTGGCAATAATATGTAATCTGTTGCTGGATATATGTAATCTTTTGCTGGATAATATGTAATTTTTTGGAGTTGTTATAGATTATGAATGTCTAAGTAGCATGGTAAGAGATTACATATTATTAGTAACATTTGGTTGTAAGTAGCATAGATTATGAATGTCTAAGTAGCATGGTAAGAGTTAAATTGAGGACAATATGATGATTGTTGAACAGAGGTTATAGAAATAAATTTAATGGAATTGAGTTTTGCAGTGTTGTCCATCGAAGCTGAAGCTTAAGAAATAAATTTTATTTTGGGTTTCAAGTACCTATATCCTTCTGTTTTCTGTTTAAATGTTTTAATGATTTCATGAATGAAGATGATGGTGAGTTGAATTTAACAATTGTTAGCAGTTATTTATTAGATCAATTAATAATATGGACATTCTTGGGGAAAAAATGACAGTTTGGGTACTAACATGGTGATTCTCGTGCCTTTTTTCTAATAAATTCTTTTACAGGATATGACAAACATAACACTCATGAACCTCCCCACCTTTCCACTTTACTGCCAAACCTTGTCACCACACCACTTTTCCTTAAAAAAGTAATGTTAGAAAGCAGCCAACAAGCTCTAACATTAACACCTGAAACAAAACCTTAAAAGAAGCCAAGTGAAGGAACTATCAGTTGTGCTATGTTATCTATGCACAAATACGTAGATTTCTTTAATGCCATGTTTGATTTACTAAAGTAAAAGTTTCTTTAGTCTCCTTATAGGATGACCATTCAATTACAATGGTGAATAATTATTTCATAATTCAACATGTCCATTATAGAAATTCAAGAAACTCAACATGTCTGGTATAAAGTCAACAAGTCCAACAAGTCCATTCAATCCATAATAATACATGTCTGGTATAAATTCAACATGTCTGACATCACAATCCATAATCCATTCAATTCAACATGTCCATTCATAATCATCATGTTCATCATAATCCATAAATTCAACATGTCCATTCAATCCATAATCCATAATCCAACAAGTCCATTCAAGTCCATTCAGTCCATTCAATCAACATGTCTGGTATAAATTCAACATGTCTGACATCATAATTCAACAAGTCCATTCAATCCATATAAGAAATTCATAATTCAATCCATATATGTCTGACATCATAATTCAACAACAAATTCAACAATAATTTCAACCTATCAACAGTAATTGAAAATAGAAGTCCATTGAAGTTATAAAGTTCATTCAATCCATAAGGACATACATCAAGTCCATTCAATCCATAAGTACATCCATCAAATTCCCCAAAAGCTATGAACTCAGTAGTTTACATTATAAAATATAAAACAATACAAAATACAATGACATAAAGCACGACATTCAATTTCTTCTCCATCTTTCGAAGCCTTCTACCATGCTCCTGAAATTCATTATCCATCTCATAAACCCTTGTGCTTGGATCGTTAAATTCTTCGCTTCTTATATATGTACGAGGTGCAACATTGGAGATCACGTCGTAGTCATCATCATCTACGAACTTGAAGTAATTGCAGTGTTCCTCACTAATCTACAATGCATGACAATCAGTTAATCAGATCAGGCTAATAAATTTACAAACAAATTTCCATAGTACTTACATATTTTGATGGACACACAAAGTACACACGCCCTTTATTTCCATTCTGATTGGTTCGCACAATGTGTATGGCAACTATTCTCCCACAATCACAAAATCTTGGTATCAATCTTAAGTAGCTATTGTTACTAGAGGAAGAAGCCATTTTGTAATCTGCATACAAAATAGAAGATAAATATATATATATACATACATTAGTAAACATAGCTACTATGAATTAATAACTTAGAGATGAGCTTTTAGATGAATATCTGGGCTGAGAATGAGATTAGGGTTCAAGGGCCAAAACATTTGCTACAATACAAGATAAATATATATATATATATATATATATACATACATTAGTAAACATATACTATGAATTAATAACTTAGAGATAAGCTTTTAGATGAATATCTGGGCTGAGAATGAGATTAGGGTTCAAGGGCCAAAACATTTGCTACAATACAAGATAAATATATATATATATATATACATACATTAGTAAACATAGCTACTATGAATTAATAACTTAGAGATAAGCTTTTAGATGAATATCTGGGCTGAGAATGAGATTAGGGTTCAAGGGCCAAAACATTTGCTACAATACAAGATAAATATATATATATATATATACATACATTAGTAAACATAGCTACTATGAATTAATAACTTAGAGATAAGCTTTTAGATGAATATCTGGGCTGAGAATGAGATTAGGGTTCAACCATTAATGACATAGTTATTGAAAATCAAAATAAATAGAGAATGATTCTGTAATCAACAATCAAAATATTGGTTGATCAATAGAAACACAATAAAATAGAAACAAAGAAAAGGAAAAAGAAAATAAATAAAAATATATGGAGACTCATTAAGGCAATTCATTTGGGTTCTTTGGTATTTTTCTTAATTGACTTGGGTTATTTTTAGGTATTTGGATTGCTCTAAAACACACCCGCAAGTATAACTTTATACACTGTCCAACTTATAGCAAATAATTAATCAAACTTATAACTTTATAACTTTTTAATTAATCAAACTTCACAGAATTTTTTTGACTTATCCTCCTTGTATAAGTTAAGATCTATTCTTATAAATAAGTGATTTATACCCATCGAATTCTGACTCACACAACTCTAAACCTGGTGTTCATGTGCTTCAAATATATTCAAACTTGGCCACTGTTGGCAAGTGGGAGGAAGTGGTACCCATGTCAATTTAAATCAATCCACAAGACAAATTGATCATGGCTGTTCTCTGATGAGTGAGGAGGCAGATAGCTTTAAATTTCCACTAGCCACAGTGCCTCATTCAGGTGGAATTTCTGGTAAGCTTTTTGAGGATTATTTGGGCTTTTAGAACATGATGAACATTCTTTGTGCATGATTCATATTGGATAAAATGTTTCTTTGACACTGTTTTGCTTTGCGGGAACATTGTTTGTTGGAATGTCAAGCCTAAGAATGTGGGTTCAAGTCTAAGGACCCCCACTTTGTGCAAGTAATGCCAGAAGTTAAAAGTCTGTACCTTGTACCCAATTCATCCTTCCTAGCCACCAACACTGACTAATGGATTTTTAATGTCTTTTGATTTTCTTGTGCAGAATTTAGTTAAGGTTGACATGTTAATCTGAAAGCAAAAATCTGAATCATACATGGACGGAAAATTATGTTTGTCGATTCAAATCTTTAATACTGTGTTATGGGTAGAAATCTTTATGTCTCTTTGGTATGTATTGATTGCTCTCCTCTGAAAACTTGACCCTCGGCAATGTATGGACAACCTCAATGGGAAAGTTAACTGGAGTGATGAAATTTGTTTTCATGGAGAATGTAAGTAGAAGATAATTCATATATCATATAAGACTTTCCTCACCACCAGTACAAGTGAAGGAAAAAAGATGTGATGCTTTATTACCACAGCTTCTTTGGTTGCATTCTCAAATGAGAAAATTGTCCCTTCTTTATTAGAAGGCTGTATATGCTACCAAGAAGGCTGTGAGAATAGTATTTTCCAGAAATAATTGTTTACTATCAGCAAAATCTATGTTGAATACCAATAAGATTGATCCACAAATGCAAAACAGCATTGACTTTTTCTTTATCTTTGGTAATAAACAATTATTACAAGGTCTCCTAATATTCATGTGACTTAATCAAGGGGTAACATGTCAGCCACCAACTTTGGGAATCTAGGACTGACATGCTGCATGTCACAGAAAGTTTAGGTTATCACATATTATACTAGGATATCTGTGCTTGTCAGAAGAACATCAATTAATGGATTTTTTTGAAAAATTACTAGGCACTTGATTTTTGATACTATTTAGGTTATCTTCATGATAAATCATGCAAATTTGTGCAAATATTCATATATTTATCATGTCATCATAAACAGAATTATATAAAATTTTGAAAAATTACTAGGCACTTGATTTTTGATACTACAATTCCCCCTATGATTCTACCACAGAAAAACATGGACTTTACACTCAAATTGGTACACCCAGTTTAGTACTTAAATAAGTTACACTCAAATGGACTTGTAATAAAGCTGAAAAATAGCAATAATATGGACTACTACTCAAAATCGGGCAATTGTTTGGGATTAAATGTAGTTATGGTAGTTTATTAGCTTGAAACAGGAAAACACTATCAATTCAAAAAAAAAATTCTTCATGATAATTCCAGGTTAGCTATCATACTGTTCAGATGGTTGTCATGTTTTCCAATCAAAATAAAATCACCATTGAAATAGCATGCAACAGTAACAGATCAGAAGCAAATTTTCATAAATGCCATCTAACATTAAGAAAAACTTCTTTTTAATCACACATCATACCTTCAGTTTCACCTATTTGCTCACCAGTTTTATCCTTGATCTGCACGGATTAAAATCAGTATCATTAGAAGAATTTTTGTTTGGAAGTAAAGAGTTAAATATATTTATTTTTTTTTTTGATAAATAATCAAACTTTATTAAAAAAGCATCAAGGCAATACAAAGAGTTAAATATAATTTGAGAAAGCTAGAAAAACAAAATTATTCGAGACCTCCATCCAACAGGGACTAAACTGGGTGTACCATTTTTTTAAAACAGAAAAAACAAATGGATCAAAAGGCTTATTTAACTAGTTAAACAAATGGACTTTAAACTCAAATGGATCAAATAAACAGATTTCAAATAAAAAATAAGGCAATTCATATCAGTTACATGAGTATAAAATTCAATTACCCACACATCAGATCTCACACACAAGCCAAATTTCAAGTATATATATATATATATGGAATCAACACAACTAACAAACATAAAAAAACCTAAACCTATTCAAATTATATTTTCCTAATTTTATAAACCAACCCAGTGAGTTCACAAAGGTGAAAGGGGCAGTTTCGAAGAAGGGGATTTCGGTCTAGGGTTTCATAGAATGGAGATAGAGAAAGAGAGAGAAACCAAAAACATTAAATAACACAAACAATCAACCACAGCTCATAAATTACACCTGGAAAAACAAAATCAAGTCTTTCTTCAAAGGAAATGGGACTGAATGAAGATGGGTTTTCGATTTTTTTTACTTAATCATACAAAAAATTCCATATCCTCTACTTGAAAACCCTAAATTTGAAAATTTCCTCTTAGCACAGACAAATCGAAGATAATACAGTAAAAGTAAGGGCTTTGGGCAATTATGAACTACATACAAACCAATTTGTAATCGAGCTCAAATACATCTAGGGTTTCGTCGTCGCTGCAGAGGGTTGGGCGTTGTCCAATAGGTTGTTTAATTTGGAGATGATGATGGAGACGAAGGTGGTGGAGATGAAGGCAGGAAGTGTATGATCCCTTGACAGAGAGTGACACCTAGAGGGTTAAAATCATTCAACATAGGAGAAAATAGCTTTATGGTTGAAGATACTAGGAATAACTAGTTTGCAAAAACCATCACTTTTTACTAGACTGAAACGGACGGGGATTCTATGAGCACAAGCATTGACAAAGGAATATTTCTACTGACTTGTGCATTAGAGACCAAAGAAAGGTTTGCCTAATGAATAGTACATATAAAGAGAAACATTACTGTGGATTACTAAAATAGTTATGTGAATTGTTGTCAATTGAAAAAAGAAGGGCGTCAATAATTTCAAATAATTCAAAACCTACAAATTAACAAAACTCATCACAGAATTACCTACAATGTTGCTTAAATTTTCTTACATGTGGGAGATGCAAGATAATGCATTAAAATACAGGACATCTAACAAAAGAAAGGGAATTTCTATTACTTAGCAAATGAGCAATTCTGGCATGAATTTAGACCATGTCTAGCAGGGACATCATTATCATTTATCATTCATTACAAGAACCAAGGATGTGAAATGCAAAACAAGGGCATCATTGTCATTTATCAGTCATTGTCCTTACAATAACTTTGTGATTGGAGAAAGGGGGGGAAGATTAATATGATTTTATAATTATCCAATCCTGCTGCTCCTTAAAAAATAAAATAATAAAATAATAAAATAAATAAAAAAAACGCGAACAAAACAATAAAGAAAAAACTAGCCATTGTGGCATTTTATCAAACACCTAGCAGACCCATAATCAGAAGCATGAGACTTTACTCTGTGTGTGTGTAGAATCACCAACAATTCATTCACTTCAATGGTTATATTGGGTAGAATATGAATATCATAATCAAAATAGATAACATGTTAATCATTCTGTTTTCTATATTTTTTTTTTCCCAAATTAAAATCATTCAAGTTGTTCATGGAACCCTTTAAAGTAGAGAAGTTTTGGAGATGTTAGAACTAACGAATGGAATGACTTTAATCTCATCTTAACAATGAATTCCATTTACAGGAACATGTCCGAAAACAGAGTAAGGGTAGAGAATGAGAAACCCAGAGACCAAAAGAGAGAGAGAGGGGAAGAGAAAGAGAAACAGAGACAACAAACTGACCTAGAACTCACGGTGGTGCTGTAGCTTGATGTCGGTGCAGGATGAACTCACGGTGTGGAGGATGAACCGTCCTCACGGTGGAGGATGAGCTCACGTTGTTCTCTGCTACAGCTTGTTGAAAGAACTATGGATAGATTATTAGGGCACAAAGTTCTAACCAAGGAGTTGAAAACAATTTAGGCGCTAAATCAGAATTTTTTTAGTGCTTTAATTTTGGGTTTATGTAAAGACATGGAAAAATATGAAAAAAATAATAATAATTCATAATTCATAAATTGGACGGGTAATGTGAAAGTATTCCTGCTAAAAAATAAATTTGTGTGTTTTATGAAATTTTTTAATCGTTAAAATTATAATTTGTTGTAGTGAGAGAGAGAGAGAGAGAGAGAGATGAGAGGAAACTGATAAACACAAAAAAAAAAAAAAAAAAAAATTAGTACAGTATTTTTTTTTTTTCATTACTGCCCAATTTGTCAAAATTTTCCATCCAAAATTAGTGACAAAATAAGTTCCTCAGTAAAAGGTCTCAAAATATTAAAAATTACAACAATGATTCATCCCTCCTTTTCCCCCCACCCCCTTTGACCCCCTCTCTCTCTCATTGGCTACATTTTCTTTTTCTTTTTCTTTTTTTTCCTGCTCCTCCAATCACCACCCGCCACGTGGCAAGGGGGGGTGAGGGGGTGACCCCCAAAAGGGGGTCCCAAGCATTATTCAAATAAAAAATAATGTCTTTATGAATGAAACCAGAAAAGTCATAAAGAAATAAAAGGAAAGAGGAAGAGAATACAGAAAAAAGAAAAGGTAAATTATGGGTTAGTCCTATATAAGTCTTGTATTGTTTTTAATATACCAATAAAACTTAAAATATTTATTTTTTCCCCAACACTTTTGACAATATTGATAGTGAGAGGGTAATTTTTGTGAAAATTGGGCCGAACTGGGAGATGGTCATTATGGCCCACAATACAAAGGGCTGAGTAAAAAGGCCGTAAAGTTACTCCGGCCCAAGAGAGGTACAAAATTATTCCGGCCCGAAAGAAATGTAAAGTTACTCCGGTCCAAAAGCGACTTGGAGTTAGCCCGGTCATGGCATATTGTGGTTAGATCGGTCAGAACCTTGCTACTCGGTATCTCGGTCTAAATACACCATGGTTTGTACATAAGAGCACCGAGATAAGGAGGAGTAAAAGGAAGAACCGAACTAAGTATAGTTCGGCCTACTCTGCTGCTCAGCATAGCCATGATTACTTCGGTCATGTTGTAGTTCGGCCATAGTAGAAACCATCTCACTTAGTTTAAGCAGTGAGGGGGGTGTTAAAAGATAAGCATTATCTTTCAGGAGTATGAATCCTAGGAGGACTCTGCATGGAGTAGTAGAAGTCCTACTAGGATTGTGCCATACGAGAGAAGAGAGATGAACGAGAGAGACAGAGAGAAAGATAGAGAGAAGAGAGATGAGCGAGAGAGATAAAGAGAAGAGAGATGAGCGAAAGAGACAGAGAGAGAAAAGAGATGAGAGAAGAAATAGATGAGTGAGAGACACAGAGAGAGACAGATAGACAGACAGACGGAGAAGAGTGATGAGTGAGAGAGAGAAAGAGAAGAGAGAAAGGAAATAAGATAAAAAAAAATGGATGAAAAGATATAGACAAAGAGAGAGAGAGAGAGAAAGAACGAAAAGAGATAAACGAGGGAGAGAGACAGAGAGAGATGAGTGAGAGAGCGAGAGAGATAAAAAGAAGAGAGATAGAGAGAGAAGAGAGATGAGAGACATAAAGAGAAGAAAGATGGACGAGAGACACAGAGAGAAAGAGAGACAGACAGACAGACAGAGAAAAGTGATGAATGATGAGTGAGAGAGAGAAAGAGAAGAGAGATAGAGACATAGAGAGAAAGAAAGAGACAGACAGACAAAGAAGAGTGATGAGTGAGAGAAAGAGAGATAAGAGAGACAGAGACACATAGAGAAAGAGAGAGACAGATAGACAGACAGAAAAGAGTTATGAGTAAGAGAGAGAAAGAAAAGAGAGACAGAGACAGAGAGATAGAAAGATGAAAAAATGGGCGAAAGGAGAAATGTTCAAAAGAGTAAGACGACGTCGTTTTTATTTTATTTTTATTTTTATTTTTTTTTTTGTAACAGAAAAATACCGTTGCATTTATTTAAACCATTTTATGACTATATATATATGAAGTCGTTTCAAAGCCACAATATATATATATATATAAATCTTAAACTTTTTTTTTTTGCAACGGTACGTATTACGATCAAAAATTTTTTTTTTTTTTTTTTCGACTGCAGCCGGTACCGTTGCAAATACTCTTTTTTTTTTTTGCGACAGCAATTTCTTGCCGTCACAAATACTCTATTTTTTGCGACGGCAAGTTGTGCCGTCTCAAAAAGTCACATTTTTTTGAGATGGTAAGTTCTGACATCTCCAAAAGTCACATTTTTTGCAACGACAAGTTGTGCCATCTCAAAAAGTCACATTTTTTAGCGACGGTAAGTTGTGCCGTCTCAAAAAGTCACATTTTTTGAGATGGCAAGTTGTGCCGTCTCTAAAAGTCATATTTTTTGCGACAGCAAGTTGTGCCGTCGCAAAAAGACATTTTTTGCGACGGCAAATGTGACATCACAAAAAGTTTCGCCTCATAGGCCCACTTTTCTTGTAATGTGGTGTGGTTATGAGTAAAGTGGTGTGGTTATGAGCCAAAGAATGTTGGTTATGAGATATGTGATTAGTGGTTATAAGTAAAGTGGTATGGTTTTGAGCCAAAAAGTATTGATTATGAGATATATGACTAATGGTTATCAGATATGTGATGTTAATTATGATCAAAGTGGTGTGACTATGAGCCAAAGGGTGTTATGAGATATGTGATTAGTGGTTATGATATATGTAATGTTAGTTATGAGCCAAAGAGTGTTGGTTATGAGATATGTGGGTAATGGTTATGAGATATATGATTGTTGTTTATGAGATATGTGATTTTGGTTATGAGCAAAGTGATATAGTTATGAGTCAAAAGAGTGTTTGGTTATGAGATATGTGATTATTAGTTATAAGATATGTGATATTGGTTACGATCAAAATGATGTGGTTATGAGCAAAAGGGTGTTGATTATGAGATATGTAATGTTGGTTATGAGTCAAAGGGGGATTGGTTATAAGATGTGGTTATGAGTTATATGGGTAGTAGTTATGAGATATGTGATTAATGTTATGAGATATGTGATATTGGTTATGATCAAAGTGGTGTGATTATGAGCTAAAGGATATTGGTTATGAGATGTAGTTATGAGATATGTGATTGTAGTCATGAAATATATGATATCGGTCATCAACAAAATGGTACTGGTTATGAGATGTGGTTATGAGATATGTGATGTTAATTATGATCAAAGTGGTGTGACTATGAGCCAAAGGGTGTTATGAGATATGTGTGAAAAATCTAGGAATCCCCTAGATGTTGATTTGTGATTATGTATCAATTTTAAGCAGAATATAACAATCCCAATCAAACAATCAAACAATCAAGACAAAGAGACACAACGATTTAACGTGGAAAAAACCACAATTGGACACCTCCAACTGTGATCAAAAAACCACGGGCAACAGCCACAAGAACAATCCACTAAGAAGATAAGATGTGGTTATGAGTTATATGGGTAGTAGTTATGAGATATGTGATTAATGTTATGAGATATGTGATATTGGTTATGATCAAAGTGATGTGGTTATGAGCAAAAGGGTGTTGATTATGAGATATGTAATGTTGGTTATGAGTCAAAGGGGGGATTGGTTATAAGATGTGGTTATGAGTTATATGGGTAGTAGTTATGAGATATGTGATTAATGTTATGAGATATGTGATATTGGTTATGATCAAAGTGGTGTGATTATGAGCTAAAGGATATTGGTTATGAGATGTAGTTATGAGATATGTGATTGTAGTTATGAAATATATGATATTGGTTATCAACAAAATGGTGCTGGTTATGAGATGTGGTTATGAGATATGTGATGAGAGCTCATAACTAAGTTATGATTAATTTGATTCTAGTTATGAACAAATATGATTTTGGCTCATAACTATAAAAAGTGACCTGCTTACCAGGTCACTTTTAATGATGTGGCTCAATCTGAACCATTGATTTTCTATGTACCATACATTTTTTAAACAAAATGTACTATAGACTTTCCCCAAGAACTTAAACAAGTTCAAACACAGTTGAGTGGGCAATGACTGAACTGCTACTGCATCCCAATATAATGTCGAAATTGCACGAAGAAATTACAAAAACAATAGGACCAGAAGGAACAATAGAAGAATCCAAGATCATTGCATTGCCCTATTTACATGCTGTTGTGAAAGAAACAATGAGGTTGCACTTAGCAGTGCCTCTTCTCATACCCCACAAGACCGAGATAGACGTGAAGCTGCGCGGTTTTCTCATTCCGAAAAACACCCAAATCTTTGTGAATGCATGGGCCATTGCTCGAAACCCTAGTTATTGGGAAAACCCAACTCAATTCATGCCCGAAAGGTTTTTGAGGTCCGAAATGGACTACAAATGCCAAAATTTCTCCTTTCTTCCTTTCGGTTCTAGGCGTCGAATGTGTCCCGGTATTCCTCTTGCTCAAAGGGTTGTGAGCTTGATGATTGCTTCACTCGTATATCATTTTGACTGGAAGCTTCCTGATGGCGTGACACCGGAAAATTTAGACATGACTGATACTTTTGGCATCACACTACAAAGGGCAACGCCGCTACGTGCTATTCCAGTGGCTAGAAGAGACTGAACTTGACGAAATAAATCTCAACCTTCACAACAATATGCTAAAGAAGTGATAATAATGAATAATGGTGTTACACACTAATTATTATGTTAATTAGGGTATCAACACATGATATAACAATGTAATTTTAAAATTATGGATCTCACTTATTATATAAATTATAAAAACTCAAAGTTAATAAAATTATGTCACATCATCCGTTAATTCATATATATTACCTTAATTGTCAAAAATGATCATTTCTTTTTATTTATATAGCTCTCTTTCTTCTCATTACACACACTTAAAATTTTTAATTTTCACTTTATCTCTCAATAATAGGAAATTGTTTTGTGTTTCTAGAGCGTTGTCCCAACATATCCAAAAGCCACATAATCATGTGAGACTTGGCCCAACACGCAGGGGAATAAGATCTCTTCCACACTTCAGCTCTTCATATCTATCCATACTTCTCTTATGGACTTCAATTCGGACTCATTTTAATGATCCAAACTGTCTATTTCATAGGTTTCACAGTAAAAGTTATTCATACAAAAAAATAAATTTATTAGGCAACTATAAACACAGAAACAAATCATATTTTATTTTACAAAATAAAATGGTTAAGTTTACAATCTTTTTTACTATTCATTTTACAAAATAAATGTGATTTGTTCTTATGCTTATAAATATCCGATGAAATTGATTTTGTGCATGAATAACTTTTTTTACGGAATCTTCAAAATAAAATATTTAAATTAGTGAGTCTGAACTTAAACCCACAAAAAATATATATATATATATAAATATAATAAAAAAAATACAAATATAGAGAGGAGTTTATTCCAAATGCAAGAGCGTACATAACCGTGTGGCTCCTAATTATATTCGCACAATGTGTCAAGAGGACATAGTAATGTTTCCTTGTACTGGCACCACTAAAACATTTGAATACCTAGGTACCACTCATTACCTTCCAATTTTTATTTTTTTTCTTTTTGTTTTTTTTTTCTTTTTTTATTTTTCACATCTCTTGTTGCCACTAGTACCCTAAAACAAATTTTGAACACCATGGGCTATAGTTTTGAGCTCACCTCATCAAAATTTTGAACGATTTTGTTATGTCCAACCCACAATTCCCAAAATTAAAAATAATAAATAATAATAAAATAAAAATAAAAATGGCTTTCCTAAAGTAATATTTCCACGTAACAATATATAAGAGTTTTAAATACCAAGTTTTTTTTATCTCTAAAAGTATAAATTTTGTTGCGAAAATATTCAGGGATTAATTTCAATTCTCACGAGGACAATTGCTAAAAAGACAAGTTCTAAAAGGTCGATCTAAAAGGTCAAAAAAGATATTTTTAGGGGCAAAATTTTGAAAATGTCACTAATAAATATACTTTCCTGGATAAAATAATTTAGCCCTAAAAAGATTTATATTTTGAGACAAAACTTTTGGCCTCAAAAAATTAGTAATTCATCACTAAATGTCCAATTTTATTGTTAGAAATAAAATAATAATACTCTTGGCAACAAAACTATTTTGTCCATAAAAATGATTTTATCTCTAAATGTTGTCTTTAAATTGAATGTTTATGTGGCAATGTGACATATTTTGTAATTTTTTTATCAACAAAAAAAACTTTATTAACATCGAGAAAGATATAAAGATTTTAACATGCATCAATAAGGTAATAACAAAAAGCATCATAGTTACGTTGGACTATTCCAATTACATTGACACAGACTAAAAAGTACAATTTTATACTAATTTCACGATAATGAAAAACGAACCAACCAGAAGGTAAAAATATAAAGGTTTGCTTTGAAAAATATATTAAAAAGTTATTTTTTAATTTTTTAATTTTTTTAAAAAATATATTAAAAATAGAGAAATAATGTAATCTGAAAAAATTAAAAATTAAAAAACTAAAGGCTCGTTTGGCATTGGTTACAATAGTCAACGTTTTTGTGTTGAAACTTTTTTAATCTGATTTTTTTAGCTTTATCTGTTTTTTATTTTTAGGTTTTTTTTTTACTTTTATAAGAAAAAAAATATAATAATTATAATTTAAATGTAATATTTTATTTTATTGATTTATATAACCTATTTTTGTCTTTTATATTATTTTAACTCTAACGAGAATTAAAAAGAAAATGATTTTTAGCCGAACGGTCAAAAACAAGCCGAAAAAGCCCAAAAAAGAATAGTACAATCCAAAATAAAAGCCGCAGGTCAGACAGTACCACAGCCGAACGAACCAGGATTCCTCTTTGAGTTTCTTATTTGACTTTCTACTTGTTAGATTAGTAAGTCTATTTTTAAGTCTAATTTTGATGATTTAAATTGTTCATATTTTAAAATTTATTGAGTATATCATATTTGTAAAAAATCAAGTTGATCAGATATCAGAAAGTATGTGTTCGGAAAACTGTTTATTAAATTTTTTTTAAAAATAGTTTTTAGTTCTATGATCCGAACACATACTTTCTGATATCCAATCAACTTGATTTTTTACGGGTATGATATACTCAACAAATCTTAAAATGTGAACAGTTCGGATCATTAAAATTGGGCCTAAATGTTAGCCCAGCAAGTAGGAAGTCAAGTAGAAAATTCAAGAAAAGGATCCTGATTCCAGCCGAACAGGCAAAACCAAAAAAAAATTATTTCCTACTCCTGAGACGTCACGTAATTTTGTCCCTCATTAATCATAATTTTTCATATATTTTTTTATTTTTCAAACACTTAACACGAAATTATAAATCTTATATTTTTATAATACCAGCCTCACACATATATGAATAGTTCTCACACATATATGAGTGATGTGGATCATTTTGAGATTGTGAGGGTCTCCAAAATTAGAGGTCTCAAACATTTTTCAATACAGTTGTCCATAATGAAACATGCTATAGGTCCTAAATTTTCTACTAAATGAATGATTAAATATCTCACATAGGTATGAGATTCATAAAAATGTGGACCATACACCGATATAAGATATTTAATCATTTATTTAATAAAAAATTTGATATTCCTAACATTACCCATCCATAATACGAGTTGATGCCCCATCATGACAATCAATTTGACATCTTGATTGGACATATTATTACTAATTTCCAAATTTACACCTTTTTTTTATTCTTTTTCTTTTTTGTTTTCCAAATGTGTACAAATAATTATTTTAAGAAAATGGTTAAAAATTATTTTTTAATTTTTTAATTTATTTTAAGTCACATTATTTCTCATATTTTTTAAAAAAATTAAAAGATTAATTTTTAACTATCTTTTTAAAATAACCCAAAGTTTGTTCGCTGGCGGAGAACATGTGCACAGTACTCCCTCTATCCCAATTTAAAGAATTCAACTTATTAAAAATATAAATAATTACTACACATTAATTCAAAATTTAAAATATTTTGTATAATATCATTTGATTTTAAATTTTAAAATATGTTTATATTTGTGTATAATGAATAATTTTGAAAATCTAAAAAATTTCTATATTTAAAAAAAAAATGGACAAATATTTTAAAACAAACCAAAATAAAAGGATGAACAAAAAAAAAAAAAAAAAAAGAGATAAGGTGAGTATTTGTTTTATTGCCTATGCGTCCATTGTCCTTATTATATATTACAATAATTGTGATTATGTGTTAAAATTTTCTTTCATAATTGAATGTATAATTTGATGTGATTTTTATAATATTTGTAATTTATCAGATTGGCAAATCTCATGTTGGTGGATTGTCTCCGGAATAAAATTCCCAAAAGTGAGGAAATTTTCATCTCATAACAATTTTGGGAGGATACCTGGATCGGCAATGTCTGCTTAAAAGAGAAATTTCCTAGATTGTACTCCTTATCAGTGGACAAAGCTGAATCTGTGCATTTGGTGCTCAGTAGGTGGGTTGGTTCGGTGGAGGATAATCTATGCTTCAGACGAGCTCTGTTCCAATGGGAGGTTGAGGACTTGAGGAGGTTATATGAGATGCTCTCCAATGCACCTGCTCTTGTAGAAGGGACTCCTGACAGCTTATCTTGGGCTGCTGATTCATCACGGCTCTTCTCTGTTGCCTCTGCATACAAAGGGTGTGAGTTGAGTCTTGTTACCAATAGTAAAATAGCAGATCTCATTTGGAAGAATGTCTCTCCACCTAGAGTTCAATTTTTCGGCTGGTTAGCTTGGAAAGGTAGGATTAAGACTTCTTACTATCTCCAAAGAATTGGAGTTCTCAGTGATGGGTTTGATCCTCGTTGTATTTTCTGTAAAGGTGAGGTGGAGAATATTAATCATGTGTTATTATTTTGTCCCTTCACTTGGAGGATTTGGTCTAGAATCTTACAATGGTGGGGTATTCAGTGGGTTTTGCCTGGGTCTATCAATTGTCTGTTCAACTGGTGCATCGGTTTTAAGCTTAAAAAGCAGGAGCAGATGATCTGGAGAGCAATCCCTCTAGCAGTGCTATGGTCAGTTTGGAATCGTAGAAATGAGTGTATCTTCGGTAATGCTCAGGTGGATATTGATGAACTATGTGAATCCATTAAGGTTAGGATTGCCTTGTGGGTTAAATCTTCTTGCCCTTCCATAAATTACTCTGTTATTGACTTAGTACACCACCTTCAGCAAGTTAGAACCTGCCTTAGGAGAGGGTCTTGAGTTGGTTTCTGTAGATGCTGCTATGGCAATTGGAGTTCTGCTTCTGGTATGGCTTCTGCAGCTGCTGGTATAGTTCTGCTTCTGATTCTGCAGCTGCTGGTTTTGTTTGCTGATTCTGTTTCTGGCATGATTCTGCTTCTGCTGGTATTCTGCTTCTGCTTTGCTGGTTTTCTGCTTCTGATGCTTTTAGCTTGTCTCTGCAGCTGTTGGATGTTGTTGCGTATGGAAATTGTAGAATCTAAATGATGGTTGTGTTGATTTCCCTGTTGTACTGGTGTATCATCTCTTGGCCTGGGTGCTTTGGGTGTTTTTTCTCTTCTTTCCTGTTGGTTTCTCACCAACTTTTCGGTGGTGCTAGCAAATGATTGGGTATTCCCCTTGGTGCCAACCTAGTTGGGATTGGGGGGTGTACTTTGATGCTTTTTGCACCTCCTCTCTTTATTGATGTTTTCCCATATGTAATGTATGATTTCTCATTAATAAAGTTCTTTTTTGCTCATCAAAAAAAAAACAAAAGTGAGAATAAGTAAAATCAATAATGTTTAGAAACTCTAATTTAAGAATTCTAATGGTAAGTCTCATATAGTGATTTGATGTTTTAATTTGTTTTTTTTTTAATTTTATTTTATTTATCACATCACTACAACTTATAATAGAGCTTCCATTGAAAATTTTGTATTTTTTTAAATATAAAATATTAGAAAATAAAAATAATTCATCGTACTTATTTGAACTCGAGAAAGCAACTTTTATTGAAACAAAAATAGTTCAATAGTTATAACCTAACTATTAAAATTTAGGGTAAAGTCCCAATAAATCCTAATAATTGGATTTAATTCCCATCAAATTTTATTTAAAATAAGTCTTAATAAAATTTACACTAAAAATAATTTTCTGTGATGATTTTTTGTATATGTCACTAAAAATTGACAATTAGTGATTTTTTTTGTCACGAGTTTTATAAATTGTCGCTAAAACTTACAATTAGTGACGTTTTTCTATGACGAATTTTTCAAACTGTCGCTGAAAGTTGAAAATTAATAACTTTGTTGTGACGATCTTTTTAAACTGTCGCTAAAAGTTATAATTAGTGATTTTTTTGTGACAAATTTTTAAACTGCCATTGAAAATTAACAATTAGTGACATTATTTTAATATTGTTTGATGAAAAACGTCATTAATTATCATAGGACTTATTGGACAATAAGTCTACCTAATAGAAGCTACACGTAAGTCTCCCTAAAATTTACTTGTTATAAGAATGTCAAATTTCGTTGAGGACTATTACATTCTATATTAATTAGGTGAATTATCTGCTAATATACTTGGTATTGGGTCATCAATTAGGTTAGGGTCAAATTGAGCTAAACAACATAGAAAAATTATATGTCAACTCAATCTCAACCCAACATCAAGAATAATATAGCCATTCTAAACCAGAAGCTAAAAAATTTATAACTTTCAAACCCGCTCAATTAATTCATTATAAATAAATGAACTATTATTATTTTTTTTTTTATAATAATTGTTAATTTTTAGCGATATGTGTAAAAAATTATCACAAAAAATTATTTTTAGCGACGATTTTATTAAAACTTATTTTCAATAATAAAAATTAAGTACAACTAATAAAACTTATTGATAATTTATCGTTAGTTTTATCAATGGAGTCACAAACTGAGTAAGGGCGTTTGTTTGTATCGCATAATTAGGAATAGTAACAGTAAACGACAATTTAGTTTTCCAATTAGAAAGTTTCTGTTGCATTTTTTAAAAACTCTGGAGTGCAGCAGAGGGGGAATTATCTAGTCCTCTAATAATTCCAACTAGGCTGTGTATCATTTCAATGCTATTGGTTGTTTTATGTAATATATAAGGGAAAAAAAATAAGAAATAGTGGACATGTAACTAATAAAATTATAAAGGTATACTAGGTAGGATATAAAGTGAACTATGTGATAATTATTTACAATAGAGGCACTCCAACGTATTTATCGAGATCATCCATTAGAGGAATCGCCAACTTTAAGCTCTGAGTTAGCTCTCTCCGCATTCTTGGAGATAAAAACTTCAGATTTAGTAAAAATTAATTCAAATTTTTTCATTGCTTGTCAACTAAATTGCCCAAGTGTGACATGTGAAAAAACTGAAAAGTATAACATTGCTTCTGAATTGTTGAGAACTCGTAAGCATTGAAATCTTAAAAACCCTTTAGTCCCAAAGAGTTGTGGTATCTTTCATATTCTTTGATATCTCACCTTCTTCATAACAAATAGTGCCTTAAATTGTAGTATAAGTTGGCTAACCGTGTTAACCTGTAAGTGCCAGCGCCTGCTTCTCAAGAGGGATGCATGTGCTCACAGTGTGCGGATTGGCAGAGGAGATCAGATTTGCCATCAATCTGCAGTTTAGTGTTTCCAAATGCGAATTGTAGATCATCCCACTTTGAAGCTATGATTTTTTAGCACAGCACGTCATGACACAACAAACATGGCTGGGGGCACTAATATTTGGAAACAGCGATAGTTGTACTTCAGGCCTTCAAGCCGAGAGAAGCCTGTCTTGCCATTCAGCTAGAACTTCCTTATTGTGTTTCTCCCACATTTTTCTTTGTTACTTGAGAAATCAACAAACTTTAATAAGATTGGAAAGACAGAGTCATATCTCACATATTAAATTGATAATGCTTCTATACCTTTTCATCGTATCTGCTCTAAAATTAAATGTGCGTATGATAATTTATACAATAATGCTACAATAATCACATTTTTATGTTATATTTGTAAGGGTGCTCACGGTTAGGTTTTGGACGGTTCGGTTTACAGTTTGAACCCGTCCGCATATGTGCGGTTTGGGAAAAATTAAACCCGAAACCGCCCGTAGTGCGGGCTACAGTTTGTGCGGATAGAGTTCGCGGATGTGCGGGCGGTTACTAACACTTTGCGGATTAGACTTTTTTCTTTAAAAATTTATTTTTTGGCTTTTTTTTCTTTCCCGTTTTGTAAATATTTATTTTGGGCACTTTTTCCCCTATTTTCTAAAATGCTCAACATTAATAATTAATGAATTAAAATTTATAAAATTAAAAACACAACAAAATCAATTCCTCTAACAAGCAAATTATTCAAAATTCTAAATTTTTAAATAAAATCATAAACTAACACAAGCAAACATTTCAAAATCCTAAACTTTTAAATAAAATCATAAACTAATATAAGCACATCTTTCAAAATCCTAAAATAAATCAGTAAAATCATTCATTATCCAACAATACAATTAAAGTAAAATCATTTAAAATCTAAAAATATTTAGGATAGGACGAATGAAATCAATAGTCTACGTTTAAAAAAAAATTTAAATTTAAAAAAAAAGTGTAAGTGCGGGCGGATTCTTGCGGGTGCAGGTAAAACCCGCAACTCGGAATAATGTCATATTCTAAACCGCATCTACCCGCATTATGTCTGCAAAACCATCCATTTATATGCAGATCGGTTCGGGTTGATCGAGTTGTACGGTTCGAATAACCCTATACCTAACCTTATATATTTGGTTTACCGTATTAGTTGTCATCACTATTTTGGTTTAATGGTCCCTTTATCTCAGCACTTATGCCTATTTCTAATAGAGCGGTGCCATATCACATGATAAACCAAATATGATATAAAAATGTGATCATTGCATTGCAATTAAGGGATTGTTTGGGTTGATCTAAATAAGTGCACTTTTTATTTTTTTACGAAAAGATGTGCAGAAAAGTAGAGAGATGATGTGATGAAAAAAAAATAAAAAGATAAAAATTGTGTACTTATTTAGGATAGACAAACTTGGCCTAAATGTCTATTGTACTGTCTGTTTCCAATACAATGACTTATGCCTGTTTGCTTGGAGTACATTCAAATGAATTTGTTAGTTTTCACAATAATTTCAATTTGGACTATTAGCAAAATTAAGGGTGAAATATCAATAAATCTCAAAATATAATCTTGTGAATTGTTTAGTCCTCCCTTTTTTCTTATGAATTCAAAAGTCCTATTAAAGTGAAAATTACATAAAATGGTAGCCACTTACATGTTTGGGTTTAATTAAGAATAAAAATGGGTTTCTCTAAATATAAAATTATACATTTGGGTAATTTGTATTCTAGAGGTTTTTTATTTTTCCTCCTAGAACAAATCTCATATTACAAAAAAAATATATATATATAACACTCTAATAGCGTAACACTCTAATGTAAACGTAACATCCAATGTAAAATACTAAAAAACTCTTTGATGCACTTTTTCCAAACATAACGTAACACTCCAAAAAAAACATGTTACTGTATTTTTCTCAAACATAACACTCCAATATAACATACCAAAAAAACTCCTTTGTGTATTTTTTTTTTTTCAAACGTAACACTCCAATCAAGGTAACACACAAAAAACTCCTTAGTATACTTTTTTCCAAACGTAAGACTCGAATCAATGTAATCACAATAACATTCTAATGTAATACACTCAAAAATACTAAAAAAATCATTAATGTAATTTTTCTAAACGTAACACTCATAATTTGAAATTATACATTTGTTCAAAATTTACTAAGAAATTTTTGTACTCCTTTTGGAATAGTTTGAAGAATCCCACATCATTTTAGAATGGTTTGAAGTATCCCATATCCTTTTTTTGGAGTGTTGCATTTGAAAAAAATACATCAATGAGTTTTTTTGTGTACATTAAAATGTTACACTAATAAACTTTTTTAAAGTGTTACGTTTAGAAAAAGTACACTAAGAATTCTTTTTTGAGTTTTACATTAGAATGTTATGTTTGAGTGTTATATGAGATTGTTAGAGTTTGAAATTATACATTTGCCCAAAGTTTTGGGTAATTCTATTTACACATCACCATTTCTCTCAATTCACAGCATTTCTCCAAATTTTTTTATTACATTTATCCTTTCAAATTACCAACACACCGCTCCCTTTCTCTCTCTCTCCCTCCCTCCTTTTCAACTCAACCCTAGCATTTGCCATTGTCGACCACCGATAGCCACCTTTATCCCTTCCGATCATCACCATCTTCATAACATTCCTTTCCTTCTGCCAATGTCATCTCATTGCCCCTTTTCGGCCCTCGTCACCTCAGCCACCACTATCCCCTCTCATTGTCCAGCATACTTTTCCTAATCCGATCGCTCATCTCCAGCTCTGTCATCCATTCCTCTGTCGTCCTCCGCCCTTTTCCATCCTCTACAACTAGCCCTATCCCCCTCCTTTCCAACTCCAATATCTCCTACAGCCCATTCTGCAACCCTCTCTCTTCTTCTTCTTATTCTTCTTCTTGCTAAAACCCTAGATCTAGAAACTCAAACCCTAGCTGGATGAGGGGTGGATCATGACGAAGGGTTATCGAAAGGGGTTGTTGGTAATGGGGGCCTGCGATGTTGTCATTAGGAATGAAAGGTTGGAGGGGTTACCGGCGATGATGGTAGCGAAGGCTGATGGTCATTGTGATTGAGAAAGATAGAGAAATTGCAAGAGGAAAAGAGATCGCGATTTAGCGATCGCGACTGAATGAAAGGGAACTAAGCGGTAACAGCGGTGGCGGAATGAGACAATGATGAGGGACTGACAGAATGGGGCTGCAATGAAATGAAGGGAGATTGGAGAGGATGAAGCAGTGGCAGGAGGAGGAGAGAGACTGGGGAGGGGCGGTGTCCATGGGATGTTGAGAGAGGCTGAGAAGGGAACGTCACTGGTGAGAGGCGGTGGTTGTCGGCAATGGTTAGGGTTAGGGTTTGTTGGACAAGATGAGGGTAGTTTAGTATTATCTGAAAATTATTGGTATGTATTAAGATAAAATTAAAATTTTTAATTTGTGTATGATGTGAATAGAGTAAATAATGTGTACTAAGATAAGTAATGGTATGTAAATAGAATTATCCCAAAGTTTTTTGCACTACTTTTGAAATATTTGAAAAATCTCACATCCTTTTAGAATGTTTGAAGGATCCCATATTTCAAGTCATTTTTATATTCCTTTTGAAATGTTTTCCAAATAAAAAAGATTTCAATATAAAAATTCATCCCAAATTTGATTCTCATAGATTGTGTACATTACCTTTCTAGCAAAAAAAAAAAAAAGAAAAAGAAAAAAAAGGTTATGACTGTAAATTTAATTTCTAAATAATATATTAAATCTACTTATCCAAAATCAATGGGCCTAATTGGTCTATAAGAAAATCCTTGAGACTAAATGGATTATCATTCCTCAAAATAGGATTTATATGTAAATTTTTCCAAAATTAAATTGAAAATGATTTTTGCCTTTTAACAAATGTTTGAGTTTAAACTCTAAAAAAATATACATGCGTGCGCGAACACAAACACATTTTTTATTATAGAGGCATCAATCAGGTTAGGGTCAAATTGAATTGAACTACATAGAAAGATTATGTGTCAATTCAATCCCAACACAATATCAAGATTAATGTAGTCATTTTAAATCTGATCAACAAAAATTTATAAATTTCAAATCCGCTCAATTAATCTATTATACATGAACTATTATTATTACTAGTATTATTAACATTAATATTATTATTATTACTATTATTATTATTATCATTATCATTATTATTATTATTATTTATTTAGGGGGAGGGTGTGTCTTTGGAAAAATTATTAGTTGGTCTTGGGATACCACGTGGCTATGCCCCAGGCCAATCACAAACTCTCATGTCCCCTCATCGTCCCCAATCACCCAACACAAAATTGTAGGCCCCACCACTCCACCAATCACAATGCATGAGGAGCATCACGTGGCGCTGCTCCGAAACTAACCAATAATTTCTCGTGTCTTGGAGTGCTTTTAAATGAATTTCTCATTTTTAATAATAATTTCAATTTGTACTATTAGTAAAATTCAATTGAAAATGATATTTGTATTTTTAACAAATGTTTGAGTTTAACCTCTAAAAAGAACACACGCGCACACACACGAACACCTATATTTTTTATTGTTCATTTTTTTATAAATATTTTGAAAAAAATGCAAATAGGCAGAATGTTAAAAGTATTTTTTTTTTTAAATATTGTTTAGTTCAAAAGTACAAATTGAAAAGAAAAAAAAAATTGGTTAAAAAAAAAACAAAATGAATCAAAATAATAATTTTGTAACATTTTCACTTAAAAGAATTAATGTTAAGATAATCAATAACCTCATTCACATATATTTGCTAAATTCATATAGGTGATTTGCTTATTTATTTATTTTATAAAGAAATTATAACTAAGTATAATTTAATTTGGCTATAGAAAAAAAAAACAAAAAAAACAAAAAACAAAAAAAAAAAAAAAAAAAAGTGGCAAAGTCATATTATTTTCAAACTCAAATATATTTTTTGAGTTTTTTATTTTTCATGTTTTTATTTTTTTTAATAAATTTTGTTCATGTTTCATTATTTTTTTATTTTATTTTTAGATACTCTAAAAAATAAAATTTGTGAAGAAAACTGGGGACAAAAAATATGAAAAGGTCAAAAATAAAAATAAAAAATGACACATTTTTCATAGTTTTTGTCTTTAATAAAATTTTTTTTTAATTTTCTTTTGTAAATATCTTAATTTGCAAGAGTATTTGACTAAAGTATGAAAAAGAAAAAAAACAAAAAGAAAAAGTGTTTATTGAAGACAACCAAAAAAAAAAAAAAACCAACTAAAACTAGAAAACTAGAAAACAATTTAAAAATAAATAAATAAACATTAATTAACTTTTAATATATCTAGCAAAAGAATTTAAAATTGTTGCAATAATCTATTGCATGAAATAATATATTGAGTGATAAGCACGTTTTATATAGTGTGAAAAAAATGGTTCGGAATTGTGTAACAATTAGGGTTTTGTGTAGAAAGAGAATAGACTGGACATAAGTCAATTAACAAGCTTGTGGCATGATCCGATTGTGTCTAGTGAAAGTGAAAGAGCTGAAATACTTTTATCATGAAAGAAACTTCAGTAAAAGAATTATGGAAGAAATTGAAAGATAAATGCATGACCAAGAGTTTAGAGAATCGTCTCTACTTGAAGAAAAAGTTCTTTTGTTTCCAATATCGAGAAGGTATTTCAATATCTAAATACTTGAATGCTCATAATAAGGTATTTGCTAATCTTCAGAATTTGGATGTTGATATTGAAGATGAAGATAAAGCTCTTTTATTGCTAAATTCTGTTGATATTGAAGATGAAGATAAAGCTCTTTTATTGCTAAATTCTCTTCCTGACACATATGATCATCTTATCACTACTCCGTTATATAGTAAGAATGAAATTTGTTTTAAAAATGTGTCTGGTAGTTTGATTAACAATGAGTACAGGAAAAAAGACAAAGAGAACTACAATGACACATTTAGTAACACTTTGACAGTTAGAGGTAGATCCCATTCAAAGTTAGCAGGCGCTAGAGTTAATCCCGCAAAAGATGAATGTGCCTATTGTCATGAGAAAGGGCATTGGAAAAAAAATTATCCAAGTTTGAAGGGAAAAAGAAATAATGTTTCCAAAGTCAATGTAAGATACTAATTATTCTAAATCTGAATTTTAGACCGTTGGTGTGGTCTTCGACCACTTGTTGGTCTTGGAAAAAAAATTCGCATTTGTCAATTTGAAGAAAATCTTATGGCAATCTACTTCAGGTCTTAGTAAAACTTTGGTTTTTTGAAATTTTAGAATTTGACATCATGATGGAGTTTGGAATTTAGATTTGTTGTAGAAAATTAGAAGAACTAGTTCATTTGGTTCTACAATTTGGATCGGCCTGATATGTCTCAAGCTTTTGAGTCTGCTGTTTCGTTTTGATTTGTTTGTAAAGCGCTCGTTTGTTTTGTTTAGTACAACAGAATTTATTTTGGACATTAAAGTGTGTTCGCATTGGAGCACTTGAATGGTTGGTTGTTTATTTGTGATCACAGGTTAGAAAGATACTCATAGTGAGCTGAACATGACATAAAACCCAAAATGGAGTTTCTTCATGCTCATCATTCATAGCCTTGCATTGTTTCGTAGAAGAAAAACAACACTACTCCTCCCACAAGGCCCCATTGGCCTCCCTTTCTTTGAAGAAAAATGCTTGGGAGCACTAATTAGTGCTCCCACTAATTAGGTGGCAGTGGGTCCCGCTATTAATGATGTGATGTTTTGGTTTTGGAGTTGTATTTTTTTATTTTTTTTTTTACTTTTTTAATATATTAGTGCTATTAGTGGTGGTGTTTTTAGTGGGATGAATCATTGTTGTTCTTTGAAACCTCTTCGAGGTGGGTCCAAAGCCCCATGAATCACTGGCAAAGTTGGCTAAGACGTATGGCCCACTCATGACCATACGTCTCGGCAACAGAACCAGCGTGGTAGCCTCTTCGCCAGACACAGCCAGGGAGATCCTCCAAAAACACGACGACGCCTTCTCTGGCAGGATCCTCCCTGATGCTGTCCCCAACGAGCACTTCGAGCTGGCCGTGATCTGGTTATCCGCGGGTGATCAATGGCGGATCATTCGCTGCGCGCTGAACACGTACCTGACGCGTCCGCAGAAGCTAGACTCGTTGCGGGGACTAAGACACAAGGCTGTGGAAGAGTTGATTGGGCATGTTAAAGAGAGACGAGATCAAACAGTGGCGATCGGAGAGTTGGCATTTATTACTGCTCTGAAAATGATGTCGAACACTTGTTTCTCTATAAACGTGGCTGGTTTCGAGTCTGGAGAGGCCCAGGGGTTCCTGAATAAGGTAAAAACGATCATGGTGGTGGATGGGAAGTTTAACATTTCAGATGTGTTTCCATGGTTGAAGCCTTTGGATCCTCAGGGATTAAGACGCAGAGGAAAGGTTGCTTATGACTGGCTTCATGCTGTGAGTGATGGGTTCGTGACTAGGCGGCTTAAGCATAGAGAGTCGAATCTGCCGAGTTATGGGGATTTAATGGATTCCCTCCTTGACTACAGCCAGGAACATGGGTCTGGATTCGGCTGCAAACATATCATAATCTTACTTGGGGTATGCTTTCTTTCTCTCTCGAAGCAATTGATTTAATTAAAAAAAAAAAATATTCTTACCATCTGAATTTTTACATAAATAATCTATTCGTGAGACAACAATATATGAGCCGTTCAAATTATTGAATTCGGCCCCACAACTAAACCATGTAGCCCAATCACTACCCCAATTATTAATTTTAAAAATGAATTCAAGATAAAATATTTGTGTCTATAAAAAAAAAATAATAATAAATTATATAGTTTGTGAGATGTTTGGAACAATATATTTTCAATTTGATTAAATATGTGAGCCAAAGCTGTTTTTAATAGTACTTTATTATTAGGATCAGAACTATTTTATTATAATTGTTCAAATTCAAACCAAATACTAGAGTTTGAACTTGAAAAATCTAGAAATCCCCTAGATGTTGATTTGTGATTATGTATCAATTTTAAGCAGACTTGACTACAGCCAGGAACATGGGTCTGGATTCGGCTGCAAACATATCATAATCTTACTTGGGGTATGCTTTCTTTCTCTCTCGAAGCAATTGATTTAATAAAAAAAATATATATATTCTTAGCATCTGAATTTTTACATAAATAATCTATTCGTGAGACAACAATATATGAGCCGTTCAAATTATTGAATTCGGCCCCACAACTAGACCATGTAGCCCAATCACTACCCCAATTATTAATTTTAAAAATGAATTCAAGATAAAATATTTGTGTCTATAAAAAAAATAATAATAAACATTATATAGTTTGTGAGATGTTTGGAACAATATATTTTCAATTTGATTAAATATGTGAGCCAAAGCTGTTTTTAATAGTACTTTATTATTAGGATCAGAACTATTTTATTATAATTGTTCAAATTCAAACCAAATACTAGAGTTTGAACTTGAAAAATCTAGAAATCCCCTAGATGTTGATTTGTGATTATGTATCAATTTTAAGCAGAATATGACAATTCCAATCAAACAATCAAGACAAAGAGACACAACGATTTTACGTGGAAAAAACCACAATTGGACACCTCCAATTGTGATCAAAAAACCACGAGCAACAGCCACAAGAACAATCCACTAAGAAGATTTAAAGGAATTACACAGGTATACTCTCAATTACCTAGCGAATCCACAACGCCTAATTGAACCAACCTCTATGTGCCTCTTCCAACCCCATCTTCACCTCGGAATTGTCTTTCCAAAGAGCCACTCCAGGATCCACCGAAGCTTCAGGCTCGAATTCTTCAGACTTCACCGAAGAACAACTCTCTCTTTTGTGTATAACAAACCAAACCTTTGATATACTCTCTTTAAACTATGAGTTGAATACTCAATAAAAACATCAAAGAAACTAGCAAAATATCTCCACATATAAACCTTAAGATCCAAAAATAAGATTTAGAGAAGTTCCTCTAGTGTTGGGAGAAAACCAACTATTTATAGAAAACCAAAGCAATCCTAGTTTCAGAAGAAAACCAATTCCTTAATCAAATCTGGAAATCTGGGATCGCGCGGTCCGCTCGAGCGTAGGTTTGCCCGCTCGAGCGGAGACTTCAAATTCTGTGATTTCATACAGGCTCCACGCTCGAGCGGCGGTTTTGACGCTCGAGCGTCGAATCACACCATCCAGTACTTTTTCAGGCGACTGCAGAGATGCTGAGAGCTTCCAATCCCCACTCGAGCGTCCCTTTCCCCGCTCGAGCGGGGAGACCAAAATTTGAAAAACTGGAAAAATATAACATGATCGGACAGGCAACTTTGAATGCATTTTTGCATTTTGCTTCGAGGGCGCTGCCCCGAACCCGCCAAAGGGCGCTGCCCCCTCGACCCCCGCGAGCTGACCGGGCAGCTCGATCCCCGTCATAATCAGCGAAGTGGCAATCTTGAAAGCTTTATCATCACAAACTTCTCTGAAAAGGCTCAATTCGGGTTGGATTCGCATCTAAACACTCATAGCCTCACTGAAATAAAAAGTGCGAATAAAATTACAACTCAAAGGAGTTTTGTCAAACGGGATTGCCAAGAAATAAAACCTAACATAACTAATTCAGATCAACTATTCAATTCTAACCAATTTTTTTACACAGGAGTTACTACTTGCAGGAACTGAAACTAGCTCCAACACAGTTGAGTGGGCAATGACTGAACTGCTACGTCATCCCGATATAACGTCGAAGGTGCACAAAGAAGTTACAAAAGCAGTAGGAGAAGAAGGAAGAATAGAAGGATCTAAAATCCTTGCACTGCCTTATTTACATGCTGTTGTAAAAGAAACAATGAGGTTGCACCTATCAGTGCCTTTTCTTATACCCCACAAGAGTGAGACAGACGTGAAGATGTGTGATTTTCAGATACCAAAGAACACCCAAATCCTTGTGAATGTGTGGGCAATTGCTCGAAACACTGCTTACTGGGAAAACCCAACTCAATTTATGCCGGAAAGGTTTTTGGGATCTAATATGGAGTATAGAGGCCAGCATTTCGTCTTTCTTCCTTTTGGTTTGGGTCGTCGGATGTGTCCTGGACTTCCTCTTGCTCAAAGGGTTGTGAGCTTGATGATTGCTTCACTTGTGTATCATTTTGACTGGAAGCTTCCTGATGGTTCGACACTGGAAAATTTGGACATGACTGATACTTTCGGCCTCACCTTGCAGAGGGCAACGCCACTTCTTGCTATTCCGACAACAAGAGGTTAAACTTGCAACTGAGGCTTTAAATCTCAAGCTGCACAATACTTTGTGCAAACTAGCAATGAATAACGAATTCTATTTACTTTGCTTTAGGGTTTTTCTGCTTCATGTTTCTCAGTGACACGGTTTAAGTTACTAGTTTTCGATTTAATAAAAGTCTCTCTTTTCTTTGTTGTTCAAAAAAATAAATAAATGGCCTTAGGTCTAAATGATTGATTTATTTTGATTATGCGGACATGATTTAATGACATATATTGATGAAAAATATAAATTATTATTTTAAAAGACTTTTGTTTGGTATCCTTATATTTTTTTCTCTCTATTCTCAAAGTACTATCAAACACAGCCCACCGCTGCCATAGCCCCATCACCGCTGGTGACTCGCTTCGCTAGAAAAGTTGCCAATAACGATGGAGGGATGTGGGTAGGGATAGATAAGTGGATACGTGGCAAACAAATGTACAGATAAGTGGACACATGAATAGATAAGTAGACAGATAAATAAATGTAATATAATTTTCCAAATTATTGTTGTCTTTTTGGAAAAACAAAAAAAATAATTTGGTGAATGAAATCTTGTTTAATATTAATGCATAAATCTGTGTGCATATTTATTTTTTAGAAATTCAAATCTTATTTAATATTAATTAAAATATTAAATGGAAAAAAAATAAACAAATAAAACCTTATAGTTTTTGCTTATACGGATGGAAATAATTAATAAATATTTTTTTTAATCAGCAAAATATATATATATATATATATATTGATGATAATCGACATGAATACATAAGACCATACATCAATAAAGAAAGAGACAACCAAAAGCAAAATTGTGCACCTACCTAATCCCAACTAGGTTGGCACCAAGTAAGATACACAGGCAAAAACTAGCTCAGGCAAGTTGGTGAGAAACCAACTCAGAAGATAGACAGAAGAAAACAAGAAGCAGAAAAAAAAAACCAGAAAAAAACAACAGCAACAGCAACCACAAGAAGGACCAAGATGCAGCCTCACTTCAAGCCTTCCCCTGTATCACCTCTGTTACTTAACCTCCTTAGCCGTCCAAACATCAGCCCCACCAATGCAGATCCTAACTTGTTGAAGGTTGTGAACCAAATTATTCACAGAATAGGCCAAAGCAGAGGATGAGTACTTAACCCACAAAGCAATTCTCACCTTAACAGCTTCACAAAGTTCATCAAGAACAGGTTGCCTCCCATTAAATACACACTCATTCCTTAGATTCCAAATGGACCAAAAAATAGCTAATGGGATGACATTCCATATCTTCTTTTCCATCTTGTTCAATCTACACCCAAATCACCAACTAAACAAGCCCTGTACTGAACCTGGTGATACCCATTGTAATCCCCACCAGTTAACAAAATAAGACCAAGTCAGCCAAGCAAAAGGACAGTGAAGTAGCACATGGTTTATAGTTAGTTTCCTCTTCTTTACAGAAAACACAACAAACATCAACATTACCATTTAGGATCCCAATTCTTCTTAAGAAACTAGCAGTCTTAATTCTATACCTCCAAACCAACCACCCAAATGATTAATAAATATACTTGAAAATAATCATCACAACGAATCTTAAGCACCAAAAAAAAAAAAAAAAAAAGAGACAAAAAATGTTAATATCATGACATGTATTTTTTTTAAACTTAAAATATCATTACGAAGAAAGATCATAGTTCGAATTTCCCCACATGCGTTATTTCTCATGTATTTATTAGGACTTTGCTCTCTCATTTTGGGAGTTTTTTTTTATAATGTATTATATTTGATTTTTGTCCCGATAAATAAATAAATAAATACATACAAATAAATAAATAAATAAATAATACAAAAAACAATATATAAATAAATAAAGCCATTATCACTATCAAAATGAAAGGAGATACATTATCGCTATCCCTGCAAAAACTTACAACAAAGCTATAAATAAATAAATAAAATCCGTAATGCAGAGTTCTTATTCTTTGAAATAAATTTGTCAGCCTATGATAATATAAAATAAGCTCAACAAAAACAAAGGAGGATTAACTGAAGATCACACCTTAATTTTTAGAGCCTTGCATTAATTCTATTCAAGCTTAATACATCATCACTCCTAGCAAAAGCAGCATTTATTTCGAGTCCCACCCCTTTGGATGTCGCATTACTGCTACTAGCTTGAGAACAAAGGTATGATAATGATTGCAGCCATGAAACTAAGGTCGGTTTTCGTGTAACATCATCAGATTCTGCAACTTGTGCATATAAATCATTAAGAACCATGTTCTGGCCATCTCTGGGGAATATGGCAATCAATTGAGCTAACTGTTTCATCAAACTGGGTAGGACCTGTAAAAAAGATGGTCATTAATACTTTCTTTTTTTAGATTAAAGGTCATTAATACTTTCGTCTTCAAAGTCGATGCGATATCCAAATCATTTTCTACAACTTGTTTGAAAGCAATATAATTCATACAAAAATAAAATAAAACAAAACAAAAAATGAATTTGATTTATAATCATTAGCAGAATAATAAAATGATTCTGTTAATATATTTGAGTAATTAAATGAATAACTAAACATTTCATAATTAGTAAGCTGGATTTATTGTCATAACCTATGTTTTCCAACATAATCAATCTAGTTGAACCATAACCATGAGCAAATGCATAAATATTCTCCTAGAAGATAAGTGGATATATGAAGTTATGTTGCTGAGATCTATCTAGTACAACATATCTTTTGAATTCCCTCATTTGAAATTAAAATGGAACTAAAGATAAAAGATTTTGGGGGTTATTAAATGATACAGTCAAAACAAGGTATTGGTAAATAGAAACCTGGATAAACTTATCAACACCTTAACATTGAATTCTATGAATAAAATATTCATTCAAAACAAAAACAAATCAAATACAAATACAAATACTAACTATTAATTAGAATTTACCTGTATATCCACCAGGGAGAGAAGCCTTAAAAGCAAATCTAGGATTTTCTTACAAGGCTCCAATTCTTCTTGCCAATTCTTCCACAGATCAGCCTCTTCAGTCATAACTTCACAGCAGAGGTTATGAGTTTTTTCAACAAGACTGTGGATAGTGTAGAATATAGACGGACTTCCAGCGGGAAGATGACGAACCAAGGCAACAACTCCAGAAGCCATTCCCTCAAAAGGGGTGATCCCAGGATATCCCTATATTTACATCAACGAATCACATTAACAGAGCTACTTTTTTTCATTTTCATGATCAAGTTCGGACTTGACAAGTATGGTAATCAGAAGCTTTGAATAATACCTCCAATGATGTCTGAATGCAATAAAAAACAAGCTGCTCCTTTAGTAAAACTCTTTCATCATCATTAGAGTCCTTCCCAGAAGATACAAATGCCACAAACAGTGAATGCGAGGCTCGAGCTACTTTTCCATCAGGATGTCCCATATATCTAATCGAATATGTAATAAGGAACCCAAGCTCATCATGACCAACAAATGTTAAGGGCATTCTTTGTTTTTTGCTTTTTCAAACTGTTTTCTGTTCTCAAAAAACATTTAAAAAATGGAAAATGACACGGAAAGCTTGTTTTAGCTTACTTTAGCTTTCAGGAAGTTAAGGAGAGTTAAGACGATGAGAGCGAACCTCTAGCGAGGAGGTTCACTCTCTTTGATAACAAGCCGGACGAAAGGACATTCTCTCTCTTGCCATTGATTCGTGCTACTGAGCGCTATGCACTTGCCGACATCAATGAGAATTAATTATTGGAGACAGACCAGTAAAACAGCAGTAACCACAGATACAATCCTCAATCAACAAGGACAAAATGTAATATGTGTTTATGTAGCTATTGGTCAAAAAGCAACTTCTGTGGCTCAGGTAGTGACTACTTTCCAAGAAAGGGGAGGGATGGAATACATTATAAACTATTTTCAAGAAAATTTTTTGAAAACCCCCATTTTTGGGAGACAGTATAAGTTGTTTTCTAAAAATTTTTGAAGTAGATTTCACACAAAAATGAAGACGAAAACAATAGGTGCTTCGAACTTTTCATATGAAAAACAAAAATATAAAACAGCCCTAAAAGCTTCCCAGTAAACAAAGTTCTGTAATATAGGATACAAGAACATAATTGGAGCTACCAAATTTCTAAATTTAGAGGCAGGTAAACGTTCAATGCAAGTTGGAATAACCCGCAGGTGAAACAAGATCCGAGAAGTCTGCACCTGATCTTTTGACCATGTATATTCCGTTGTCTGCAAGCTGGAAGGTCCTACAAGGTAAAAATAGATATAACTCAGAGGGTTATGCTAGTAGTACTAATACAAAAATGCACCAATGGTGATGACCTTTTCATTTTTATTTTCTATTTTTGACGAGTACCAATAATGATGACCAATACCTGGTTGATTTGTCAAGTCAGAATAAGAAGGCATGGATTCTACAAATAAGACACAAGCTGATTCATTCTCCTGAACGGCTACAACAACTGCTCTAATTGTATCCAGGTATTCTGGTAACCGCATCCTCCGAAAATACTCCATGCAAGAAAATGAAACTAATATCTTTACAGAAATATCCATCCGCAATTCCAGGGTAAATTTTGAATCTAACTTGTGCTTTGTGACAGCCAATGCAAAAACTACAACCATAAGGAAAGCAGATTCGGCAATCTTCTCCAGGTCCCCTAGTAACTCATCCTCCCTACCTCGGAGGAATAAAGCAACTTGCCGATGTCCCAAGTAGGTATCTTGACAGTAGTCCCAAATTAGATTCTCCACTATACTTTGGCTGTCTTCATCAGCTGAGGCATACTGATTGCAGAAAACACCAGTTATGGCCCCTGCTTCCTTAAAAAGAACACTGCTAAGATGTTCTTTGATCTCATTAGGCCCCAATTGTGCCAAATTTCCATGTTGGTATTGAAGAACCCTTGTATACAAAGATTGTAAAGGAAATATTTCAGTCAACAATGCTGAAGCAAGGCATATAAGCAGAGGAGCCCGGAAAGAAACAGAACCGCTTCTACCCAAAGCTAATGAAATGCACTTCAGGAGAAGACTGTTTTCAGGATTATTACTCGAATTAGTGAAACCTCTTGTTCCAGAAATCAACACTCTTGCTACAGCTTCAATCCTTTCCTCTGCAGATATTTTTAGTTGCTTTAGAGCATTTGATACAGATCTACTGGAAGCCCTCAGAGCTCCAGCTGCACCCATGACCATGGCAAATGAAGCATGATTCGGATTTGAAGTCTCTAAAACCTCTTTGGTAAAGACATCAACTCTCTCCAAAGACTGTGAACTGATGAAATTAGACAAAACCCATTCAATCAAATGTAGTATCATGAGCCCGTGAGAAACATTACCAGAAGGTCCATCTTCCCTATTCCAAATTCCAAACAAAGAGTCCAGAATTCTGACAACAAAAACATTCCTAGAAGAAGATAGAGCGTACCCAATCCCTGCAAGAACATCAGGAATATGCTGTTCAGATGCGCTGAGTAATTGGTATTCCTCTTCCAATAGCCTACAGAGCAATTCCAAGCAAAGTGTTTTGGATTTTTCGGACATGGAAGGCGCAAAAGAAAAGGCGCCCAGGAGGACAACTACTTCAGAGAAGAAGAAAGAGCTCTCATCAGAATTACACTGAGAAGAGCAAAGGTGTGAGAGAATCTTAACAGCAGAATCAATTAGTACTGGAGATGGTCTAGAGGATTTCCTGACCCAGATATAAAGAAGCCTGAGAAATAGAGGATAAGATTCAGGAGGAGAAGAGATGTTTGTCGAGGATAGAATGGAAATGAGAAGCTTTGCTTGGGGGTCTGCAACATAAAGGGAGGCTTGGCTGTTAAGCAGCGTCTTCAGAGACTGAAGGTGATGGGGACGAAATGATTGATGTTGAAGGGAGTCTCTAAGATCAGCCCATGCTTGAATTATGGCTCGGGCAGGAGAGGAAGAACTTCTCGAGATGATATTGATGCTGCTACCACTGTTGCTCCTCAGCCATTCTTCAAGGAAAAAGGTTTGAACTTGTTTAGCCATATTATGCTTCCCTGAAAACAGTGATGAAACTTGATTCAAATAGGCAATCAAAACACAGAAGAGCAAAAAAGGTTAGTGTTCTTCTTAAAACATATGCATGAATAGATAAATACAAGCCACTTATCAAAAAAGAGAAAGAAAGAAAATAATAAGTATCAAACAAAATCAAATTTCTTTCTCAAAATATTTAGAGGGGAAGATTAAGCTCCTCTGTGGTGATTTCTCTCTAGCATCCATTAATGTTCACTATAATCTCTCTATGGATCAGAGTAATACATTTTTTCCTAAAACAACCACCTACCTAAGAGCCCAAATTCAAAAATCAGCCCACATCCTGAAAAACCCTATTGTTTACTAAGATGGATCAAAAACACCTTAAATGGCCAAAGTTTTTCCATCAAGAGATTAAGCTGGACCTAATTTGGGCTACTAAAGCACCGGCACAAATTGATTGACTGGGATTAACTGCTCCACAAGGCACCCAGTAGTACATATGAGCTATGGTACATGGACCCAAGTACGAGTGTTGGGTGTGGTATATATTTAAAGGTCAGACTCATCGAATCTAAAATTTGCGGGTATGCGGACTCGGCAAAAAAGAGTTACATTTTTATATTTTTAATTTATTATGTGAGATAAAATGATATTATATGTAATAAATAGCGTCAAAAAGGTGTTTTATAGCCATTACACAACAAATGATACATATAAGATAGTTTTAAATACAAATATATGAGAAGTGTCCAATGGAAAGTATTGGACACATATCCCATACCCTTGTCTGAGGGTTGGGTGTCCAACACGGATATTTAATTTATTTTGAAGAGTCCATGTAACATAGCATTTGAGGGAATACATACATCATACATGCAACATAGCATTTGAGGGAATACATACATCATACATGCATACAAATATACATATATATTTACAGGACTATTATATATGCTCCCTGTATGTATGTTTCATAAAACTAGAGTTAAAACAACTAGAGTTAAAACAAGGTGGTGAATACCAAAGCAATTATCGACATAACAATTTTGGGTTAATTGAGTTGTTCTTCATTTTGCTGAAAACAAAAAATTCCATAAAAATAGTAGGGCAAATTACACTAACGGTCCCTATAGTTTGGGGCTTGTGTCATTTTGGTCCCTAATTTTCAATTGTAACACATTTGACCCTAAATTTTGAATCTTATTCCAAAAAAGGACAATTGAAGATATCATTACTTAATTTCAAGGGCAAAATCACCAATTTGATAAAGTATAAACTAATTTGATAAAAATAAATGTCAAAAAAATATTTTTAAATTTTTAAAAATTATTTCTACCCACCAAAGATAAAATTATATAAAATTGATAAATCTTTTACACTTTTTTTTATCAAATTAATTTTTATTATGTGTTTGGATGATGATCATATAATGGGTGGTTATTTTTATTTTCATTAAATTAGTTTCTATTTTTTCAAAAGTCAAATATGACGACAATTTTGATATCATTATTAAACCAATCTATTAAATCAAAAAAACCAAAACTAAAAACATTTCATATATTAAATATATCGATTACACATTAAAAGCCTAACAACCACCCATTATATGATTATCATCTAAACAGATAATAAAAATTAATTTGGTAAAATAAATAAAAAAATAAATGCGTAAAAAATTTATCAATCTTACATAATTTTATCTTTGGTGGATATAAATAATTTTTAAAAATTCAAAAATATTTTTTGACATTTATTTTTGTCAAATTAGTTTATATTTTATCAAATTAATGACTTTGCCCTTGAAATTGAGCAATGATATTTTCAATTGTCTTTATTTGGACTAAGATTCAAAATTCATGATCAAATGTATTACAATTGAAAACTCATGAACTAAAATGACATGAACCCCAAATTATAGGGATTATTAGTGTAATTCGCCCAAAATAGTAAACGTCAAGAATTGATTTTACTTATCATTTTCCAACCATGATTCTTCTCAAGCTCTAGCGTCATAAACTCAGTTCAAAAATCCCCAAAGGCTTGTTGAAGCTCCAAAACTAAAGGTTTCCTTCATTGAGACATTTTATCAAACTGGTAGTAGGCAAGAAAATAAAATGCTAGTTAGGTCATTTAAATAGCGAAAGATAGGTTAATAATACAAGTGGAAGCAATTACAATGAAATCAAGATGTTATTTTTCAATCATTATAGGGTTTTTTTGACAAATTAGACTTTACCCACCTTGAATTCAAAATGCTACACTTTACCAACTTAGTCAGCTCTAATATTTTCCCTAAAAATGAAATAAATCCCCTTTCCTTGTCTCTCTTTCTATACAAAAATGATTTCTATGCCTTCATTGAAATTTTCAAAAATAAATAAATAACAAAAATTGTAGTTTCTGATGATAATAATAAAACCACCCAAAAAAAAGTGGAACACAACCTATGATTCGATTATGGTTCATTATTGGGCAAAGTTTTTCAACAAACAGTTGTTGGGCATGTATTGCAATCATTGAAAAATTGAAGCAACAGATAATTAGAAGTTGTGCACAACACAGGGTTGCTCTCAGCGAGGCATTTCATCGAACAACAAAAAACATATTACGAATATGGACAATTCATGCTTTTACAAATAATTTTACCTAATCGTTGAAGTTACCTGTATAGATATTCGTCAAGAATGATGTAGGCACTGGATGAAATATCTGGGAAAAAAAAAACAGAAGCAGCTAAGTAGTCGGTTATTGTTGGCCACGAAATGGTCAGGAAGAAGTTTCCGATTCCAACAAAATCATCATCAACGTCAAGAGAGAGAGAGAGAGAGAGAGAGAGAGAGATTTAACTGGGTTTAGTCCCTTCTTGTTCAGAGCAAAATGGGCAAAAAATTTCTCATCTGAAGCACAAGTCAGGTTGATGATTTATCAAACAAAAATAAGTCAATAATCTATCTATATATATACTAATGTATGCCGTGCCTAAAGACATGGTGGACATAATTTTGGGATTGATCTTCTCCTGTCCAATCTTTTATGTAGTACATAAAAAATTTATTCACAAAATAATTTCAGAGAAAAATTGTTCCTTTCTTATATAGCATTACTGTTATACTTACCCAAGCTATCAATCTTTCTTGTTCTAATTGAGGAGGTTGGTCTCATTTGAACTTCGGCTGAAATTGAAAAAGAACATAATTGATTGCAATATTAACAAACCATCTCTCATGTCAACTATTGATAGGTAATGTTTAAAAAGAAAAGGCATGGAAAGAAATATCGTGCACTGCCACTCACCCCCATTGTGCAAAATTTAAAGTGTATCAAAAGGCCCAAAATGTAGCAAGAAAAATGTATCAGTTAGTTAAATAAAATGTATGACTATCAAACTCATGAACATATTACACTCAAGTCTCAGTGATATTGCAATATTAGTTAGTTACAATCATTTCACTTTTCTAAGCTTAAGTCTCAGACTCTTCATATTGCACTTCTCTCTTGCTAAGGCTTAGTTAATAAACCAATTACAGAGAAAGAGAAAAATAGAAAGTAAAAAAAAAAAAATAGAAGAAACTAAAACTTAATCAATAAAACCACCTCTCTTTGGGCAATCAACAAACCCTCCAATTAAGCATGTATGTCTGTGGATTACACCAATCTCAAAACATCAAGCACTATCTATAATAGTTGCAAAAGCAAAAATCATCAAGCACTAATTCAAAGTTCTAAACACATTATTAGATTTTAGCTCTTAAACACATTATCAAGCACTAATGTTTATAAATGCCTCCCACCATCATCAAGCACTAATGATTCAACAAATATATTTAATTTCTAAAATTGAGAATGTCAATTTTTTAGAGACATGGAATTCAACACTTAGGTAGATAACTTTTCAAGAAGTAATTTGTCTTACACCATTTTATTCATTTATCTGCACTTTTTGCCTCCCTCTACTCTCCCTCATCCCACACCCACACACCCTCTCTGTTTTTTAATCTATGTAGCAAATATTTTATGCATCCAGACACGTGGGGTTCACACAAGAAACTACTATATATCAAAAAAATGTTTCAAAGACACATCCATATAGTGGGAAAAAGAGAGATTTACTGAGCAAGAAAAATGTTCTTTCTTTGATAACCTTCATGGACATCTTTGGCACCACAATGCAAGGAGCATTCGTTTCAAAACTCTTCAAACCACAATCTCAAAAGAAAGATTTCATAAACTCACAACTGAGATCCAATTGAGAGCATTCAAACTATTCAGAAGCAATGCAAACAAAAAACAAAAAACTGCTAATTTTTTTAGGTCTTTTCCAAAAACAATAAATAATAATAATAAAAATAATTAACAAAGAGAACATTATCCAAAAAATTGATAAATTCATAAACTCAACCCAGTCAAGCAAAGGGGAACTTTTTGCTAACCCCAGTCAAAAGTTCAGCAAAGGGGAACTTTTTCCTAAACCAAAAGTTTGATCATTCAATTAATCTCCCCTCACCTTCCATTCCCTGTGAATTAATAAACACATCAACTAGAGAAACAATTTATCAAGCATTTGGTGAACATTGTAGTAGTAGAAATTATATAGTGGTAAAACCAATTATTTTGAACTTCAATTATTGCAAAACTATACCCAAATCTTAAGAACGGAATGAATGACAATAATTTAATTAAAATAACAGGAAATAGGTTGTAATTTATTCCAAGTGACATGAGGAAGTTGGTCTTTGAACTATGGAAATCGAGTAAAAGATTAAAGCATCAACTTACAACATGAATGTACAAAAAATAAAAAATAGAAGCAAAAAAAGGAATGGAATCTTTATTACCTCTATGGATGGAGCCTTTAGAACTATTCTCCTCACCAAATTTCGACACCTCCGTCACATGTACAAAGCATTAAGAATAAAAACATCAGCCTTACATGAATTGATAATTTCTCTATAACACTCCAACTCAACAAAAAATTGTGCATTGATTTTAGAAGAAAAGATCTTTCATACTTAAAACTAATTCCCTGGATAACAACAACAACAACAAAATAAAAATAAAAATAAAAAACAAAAACAAAAACAAAAACAAAAAACTACAACAATAAAAGGGGGGGTGTCCAACACAGATGAAGGAGCTGAAGGGTTTGCAGAATTCGAAAGGAAGATTCATGTTAATTTTATATATATTTCAACAACAGCAGCAAAAATAAATAAATCTATAAATAAAACTAACAAAACTCCACTGACTTATGGATATTATGTTAAGGGGAATAAAGAGATATAAACAACTAATAAAAGAGGAAGGGAGAAAGTCAAAAGATAGAATATAGTAATCCTAAAGACCTTAAAAAGGTTGTGTGAACCCTTTTCTAACAATAAAAAACTAAAAAAGAAAGTCTAACATCGATTTTAATGTAACGAATCGAATCGATTCACTTCACAATTCACCGATTTGGTTCACCGATTCACCTAGGATTCATGGCTATTTGCGATTCATACAATCTATTCGTATTGATTACCTACTGAATCGAATCGCAAATCGTATGATTCCAATAACAGAGATTTCAACACATTTCATATTCATATAAATGAAATCAAAACCATAAAGAAACACAAACAATTATGCCCAACTTCTCTGCACTCCTCTTTCAGTTATCCATAAAGAAACTAAAGAAAAAAAGATTCAATCAACACTACATAAACAAACCCGCTAAATGGTAGCTAAAATGACATATGACAAATAATAGGGAACTAATAATTAGACCAAGCAACCATATGACAAAACAAATGTTCTGCAACAAGAAATGAGTATATATGTTTTTATCATTTATCATTTTCAGTAACTTAGAAATGACAATATTAAATTTAAAAATATTCGTAAACTAAAAATAGATTGAACAATTTTATTCCCAACGGAAGCCAAGCATCCTATTAAAGAATTAGGATACCTTTAACGGGTTAACATGGTGCATTGAAATGCTATAGACAGCAACTGCGAAAAAAAAAAAAAAAGGATCAAATTGATCCAACTATTCAAATCCTCCCATAAGCAAAATATGAACCAACCCTTTTGGATCCATTTGGTTTGCTCATGGGAAGCAGCCAACGCACTGCCACAACAAAAAACAAAATTTGGATTCAAAAAAAAAAAAAAGGTAAAAATTAGGCCACAATATTGATATTGATATTGATATTGTGCACTGTTTGAATTAATATGAACACCGAAATTGCTTAAGAGGTTGACACACCACGGCTATGTAGTGAAGAAACAGCTCATTTTAAGGGAAAAAGAGAACCACTCATCAATGATGAAGGCATTGTTAAAATATTGATGAAAATGTTTACCAAATCAATTGACAGAACCCAAGACATGAAAGAAAGCACACCCACAAAACACAAAAGCATGAGAGAGAGAGAGAGAGAGAGAGAGTACCCAAATGGAACTTAATTTAACAGTACTAAGAATGGGAATAAAGGAAAGACTTACTGGAAAATATAATAATTTCAAAACTCACAAACTCAAAATACAACTTATACTCTCAAATCATATTTACAAAACTCTACCAAACGCAACCTTAAATTCTTAATCTCAGGCAAATGAAAGTTTCAAATGATCTTAAATAAGCAAGCTCCATTATCCCTTGTCTAAAAATTGCCTACTGTTTATTATTAAAAATAACATCCAACTCCCACTGTTTGTATAATTTGAATATATCTCTATTTTTGCTAAACCTTACCACCGTACACTACATTTACTTGGCTTGTTATAATAGATTCACTCACTATTTAAATAACAAAAAAGTAGAATTATATAAACAACTGGTTTAACCAAAAGAAAATAAACTATTTTAATTGAGGCATTTTACCTAACATGGAGTATGCATGAAGACACACACAAAATACAGAGGGGTAAAAAGACAGATTTTAATTGAGGCAATATAAATGAGAAATACAATCAAACCCAAATGAGAAACAAATCACATAATATAATTGAGGCCATTTGATTACCCCCTAAAAAATATAATTGAGGCCATTTTGGAGACCTATGCAAGGCATTTTACAGAACATAGTGCATGCATACAAAGAGGATACCGATATGCCTAGAAAAATCAACCCAAAAAAAATGAATTGAGAAACCCTAGATATGCCTAGAAAATTGAGGAAATTTTGAAGAGGATATCGATCTCTTTCTCATTAGTTGTGTCGACCGATCTACCTTGCATTTGATCAAACAATGCACTCGATTAAAATTTGGGTTTGATTGTGTGAGAGAGATCAGTATCCTCTTTGTAAAACCAAGAAAGAAAAGTGGGTAAAAGAGAGAGAGAGAGAGAGAGAGAAAGAAAGAGACTGAAACAAAACCAGAGAGAAGGAAATGAGGATGAGAGAGAAAGAGAGAGGAGGAGGAGGACGTCTGTAAGAGAAAGATAGGGAGGTGTGTTTGGTACTCATGAGCAAGAATTCAAAAAGGCAGACAATGTTATGTATTTAGCCCTTAGATTTTGATTAGGATTGATCTGAACCGTTGGTTATAAATGTATTTCGAAGACAATTTCTTGCCACGTAGAACAAATTTAAAAAATCTTCTTCCCATATTATATAGAATATATCTATTTATCTATCTATACACTAGCATGTCACCCGTGCTATGCACAGGATAAAATAGTATATTATTTACTAAAAATATAATAATTATATTTAATTTTTGTCTTTTATCTCTCATAAATAAAATTATATATGTATAAGTTTAAGAGTTTTGTTTCAAATGTTCTTTTACTATAATATATAGTATAGATAGATTAAAAAGACAGAGAGAGAGAAAGAGAGACTGAAACAAAACCAGAGAGAAGGAAATGAGGATAAGAGAGAGAAAGGAGGAGGATGTCTGTGAGAGAAAGATAGGGAGGTGTGTTTGGTACTCATGAGCAAGAATTCAAAAAGGCAGACAATGTTATGTATTTGTTGTCACGCCCCAAATTTTAATTACTCGGAAACATTACCAAAGCCTTTAAATTATGTCCATTTTTTTTTTACAAACATCCATTACCCTTGAGTAATAGAAAAACAATGATACATGTTTTCTCTCTCTCAATGAACATTACAATGACAACAATACCTGCCAATCTCTTACTGTGAAGCTACAAATAGATAAAATACAAATACGGGATCCATTACATCTACAATGAAATTACATATAAAAGACACATGGACTTCTTAACTTTTCAATCACAAAATCCACACTTTCTTCCTGTGAAAAAATAAAAACAACAGGGGTGAGCACTAATGCCCAGTAGGAATCTCATAGTTCTCAATCAATAACTAACACACAGATATAAATGTTCATGTATGCAGGGTGATACCATATAGTAGGCTGACATTGTACAATTTCAAAATATCATAAGTAAGTGCCTTTTTCTCAAAAACTATTTAAACACTTTTAAGAAAAACCTTCAGCCATTAAAATCATCTCTTAACTTTAGAAAATCATAGATCTTTGTGAAACAAACATATTTGAGAAACAACATCATTTACAAATTATTAACCAATTCCCAAAATATTTCTTATTTAATTTCTATTTTACATATTCCTCGTTGTCTTTCATTCTTCCTTTCTACTCATTATATTTATTTAGAACTCTATAAATTCAAATTCAAGTTCCCTAATTTATTTACAGAACAACATTTATCTTTATTGCCACAATTACTTCATTAAGTTTACCATCACCAGTCCATAATCCTCTTACCCATTTTTGGTTTCCATTCTTTACAAAGAATGTCTATGCACCTTTCCTCTTTAAACCAAATTACACATCAATATGCAATTTCACAAATTCATCACAAGTCACAAATAACATCATCAACTCAACACACTACTCAACACATATCTCAACACAATCTACATTTTGTCGACTTACTACGGCGGGACAGCGGGCACCCAATTCATAACACTTTCCACCTTTCGTCGGTTACTATACGGCGGGAAGTAAACTCCCAAAAAACATTTTCTCAAAAGCCATTTTCTTCCAAAAATCATATTTTTCCAAAAACCAATTTTCAACTTTTTAAAACCATCCCCCACATTTGCCGGCTACTATACGGCGGGATATGGGCACCCAAAACATTTTCTAAAACCATCCGTTTTTTCACTTTTGCCAGCTACAATACGGCAGGACTGTGTGGACACCCAAAAATTATTTTTCCACTTTCGTCGGCTACTATACGGCGGGACTGTGTGGACACCCAAAAACATTTTCCCACATTCGTCCAGCGATAAGCCTAGACAGGGCAATTAGGCACCTTTAATCCAAAATCACCCCCACATTTGCCGGCTACTATACGACGGGACGTGGACCCCCAAAAACCTTTTTCTTCAATTTTTTAAAACCATCCCCCACATTTCCCAACTGTTATACGGACGGTCATGGGCACCGAAAAACTATTTTTTAACTTCCCGTGCAGATACCAACACAACACCACCCAACACAACTCAACCCAAACTCAACACACCCCAACCCAGCATCACTCAAACTCAACACAACCCAACACAACCAAACTCACCATGATTCAACATGTCGGCTACAATACGGCAGGACTGTGTGGACACCCAAAAATTATTTTTCCACTTTCGTCGGCTACTATACGGCGGGACTGTGTGGACACCCAAAAACATTTTCCTACATTCGTCCAGCGATAAGCCTAGACAGGGCAATTAGGCACCTTTAATCCAAAATCACCCCCACATTTGCCGGCTACTATACGACTGGACCCCCAAAAACCTTTTTCTTCAATTTTTTAAAACCATCCCCCACATTTCCCAACTGTTATACGGACGGTCGTGGGCATCGAAAAACTATTTTGTAACTTCCCGTGCAGATACCAACACAACACCACCCAACATAACTCAACCCAAACTCAACACACCCCAACCCAGCATCACTCAAACTCAACACAACCCAACACAACACAATTCAAACTCAACACAACCCAACACAACCAAACTCACCATGATTCAACACAGTTCAACATAACCGACACATTTCAACATAATCAACACTATTCAACATGATTCAACTCAACACCACTAAATATAATTCAACATAATTCAAGGTGAACTCTTAAATTTCCATTTCATCCCAAGGCTCATGTCATCTATATCATTAACAAATCCTTTTTCTCAAATTTCATTTCATATCATAGCATGATTTACAATATCCATAATAAATGTTCAATTGCTAATTTTCAACATAATTTTCAAATACTTCCAAAATTCAATTAAACTTGTATATATATATTTCAATACCTCAATTTCATGATTCTACTTTCAATTTGGGCAAAATCATTAATTGTCATCATGAATCAACTTAGGATTTTCAAGAAAAAACAAGAATTTCAAGAAAATTGAAACTTCTCACACCACTACTTTTAAATCCAATTTTCCCTTTGATTATACACCTAAGGTTCATAATCCACCCTATTAACCCAACAATTGAACCCCCACCACTTCAAACCCTAAACCCCCAAATCTCATGATGTACACTATATGCTCAAAAATGGAGATTTTGTATTTATATAATCAAAATACCACAAATCTATCTATTAATGCAAGTATTGAAGAAGAACTAGGACTCCTACCTCAAAAATCAAGCAAGAAATCAAGGCTCCAAGAAGAATCCTTCGCAAAATTCAAAATCCAATCGATTGAAAATGTTGATCTTCTCTTGTTCTTCATCCTTGATGCAAGATCCATGGTGGATTTGTTGGTAAAAATGGATGAAATCAAAGTTTTGAGGGCTAGGTTTTCGGACCTAGGATGAGAGGAAGGAAGAGGGAAAAAGAAAGTGTAAGGAATGATCTAGAAAATCACTTTTTAAGTCGCTGAATTCGCGCAGTCCACTCGAACGTCTCTTTTCCCGCTTGAGCGTACATGTTTCCAACACAGATTCCAAAACTTCAAACAGGCGTAACTCACTCATCCGAACTCCGTTCTAGGTCGTTCTTGTGTCCAAATTGAAGCCCCGGAAACAAACTTTTCAATGATTCTAGCCTCACATCCAAATTCTACGTGTGGAAAAAGAAAAGGGCAAAAGAGTGACTGCTATTCGTAGGAAAAATTACCCAAATTAAATTATTGGCTCATCCTTACTTTACCATCATATTACCACTTTGATCAACATCCCAAAATAAAATGGGAAGGCTCCAAACAATATAATAAAAGGTCAAAAAAAATCTCACTAGGCTCGGAAATTCAAACTCAACCAGGAAGACCGCTCGAGCGTGCAAACCAACAAATCCGTCTGCTCGAGCAACCACTCCTATGCTCGAGCGGGAATTCATAACTCTCAGAATTTTTGACAGACTGCAAAAATGTTGGGAGCCTCTCAAGTCCGCTCGAGCGTCAACTCTCCCGCTCGAGCGGAGGGAAAAATTCTAGATCGTTACAATTTGGCCCTTAGATTTTGATTAGGATTGATCTGAACCGTTGGTTACAAATGTATTTCTAAGACAATTTCTTGCCACGTAGAACAAATTTAAAAAACCTTCTTCCCATATTAAATAGAATGTATCTATTTATCTATTTATATACCAGTATGTCAACCGTACTATGCACAAAATAAAATAATATATTATTTACTAAAAATATAATAATTATATTTAATTTTTGTCTTTTATCTCTCGTAAATAATTTATATATATATATATATATAAATATAAGTTTAAGAGTTTTGTTTCAAATGTTCTTTTACTATAATATATAGTATGGATAGATTAAAATTGTTGTATTGACAATTAACAATTAAAATTGTGCTTTGTTATAAAAAAAAATGACATAGTTCTAATACTTCACTATTTTAGAATAAAAATATATGAATTTTAAAAAATTGTTATATTGATTTTTGAAAGGGAAATAATTAAAGAAATTTTAAAAACTTAATGAGTAAGAAAGAATTATCGTAACATGTAATTTAAAATATCAAAAAAAAGTTAAAAAATGAATAAAGACTTTAAAAAGATGTGATTACAATTAAAACTAATGCCATATTTATTAATAAGTATGATTTTATTTGGATATTTATTTATACTTTAACATACTTATTTAAAACAAAAAATAAAAATAAACAAAAATATTAATAATTTGGAGTCTTAAAATATGATTTTGTATACTTGCTATATTAACTTTTGGAAGGAACATATTGTAATTTTTTACAAAAATTGAATATTAGTCATTGAACAAATCTTATAAGATTTAAAATAAAATTTATAATAGGAAGAAATTAATGATATTGCACCATAAGCATTTTAACAATTTAAAATTTTGAAAAAAAATTAGATTAGGACTTTAAATTTCAATTATCGTACAAAATTTTTATTTATATAATAAAATAAATAAGGATAGGTAATAGATAGATTAAAATTAATTATAAATATAGCTATATTTAAAAGGATATGATTTTATATAGCTATATTTTAAATTCCAAAATTTATTTTTTAACTTTCTATATAAAAAGATTCAAAATTTTAAATTACATATGATTTTTTTTTTCTAAAAACATATGGGTGTTGATTTTTGACCACACAACCAAACAGGGAAACTCAGTAGGTGAGTACCGGCAGAATAGATTAAGCCCGAACAACTTGACATAGAAAGATAAGAATCCGGTGGTGGTTCGTCCAACCGGGGCACTCTAACAACCAAATTAGTAATTATCTCTCAAAGATAGCCAATAGTACTTAACTCACTAGACAGAGCATAAAACCATACCTCAACTTGACGAGGGTGCCTTCCTTTTATAGCTAGCACTAACTTGACCCTTGTAGAAGCCTAGCTTCAATGGACTCTAGCTCAATGCTCATCTTGGACTCCCAGCCAGATAGAGATAAACTCCCTAAGAGCTTTATCTTTATCCAGACTAAGGTTCTCCCCCATTCTAGGAGTCTTGTTCCTTATCTGTTCATCTCGGACTCTAGTATCTCCAAAGATAACCTCGGCCTAGCCAAGATTATCTCGCACATGACCAAGCCACATGGCACTCTGGCTGACACGTCGGCGTCGCCTCGGCCACGTGCTGTCATTCACAAAATATGCTCCCACAAAACATATGAACTCACATAGGGGTAAAGAGAGACGTACTATAAAGGAATAGAGGAGCTGCAAAAATTAAAGATAAATAATTAAACAATTGACTACAACACCTTTAATAGTTTTGAAAAAATTAATTAAAATTAAAATTTTCTTTTTATAGCTTTGAAAAGCTATTATATGCCTTTGAAGTAACACTCTGCATCAACTGTCAATTAACACATATCATGATATCAAAAAAAATATTAAAAGTAATTTTTTTTAAAGAAAGTAATGATATACAAACATAAAATCAATACAAAAAACTTATTAATAATGATTTTGTTTGAATTTTGATCTATTACTTTATAATTAGTGACATGTTTTTTATTATACAAATAACCCTATTACGCCATTTTAGTATAAAAATTCCAGTAAAACAATGTTCACCAACAAAAAATAGTTATAAATAAAAAACATATAATGGTTGGTAGAGAGGAGAGAGAAATGACACACAAAATATGAAATACAAAAACAAAAACAAAAAAATGGATTGGTTTCAATTTTTCAAGAACCGTAGATAACGGATTGGTCCTGGTTTTATCCCAATCCGGACCATGCTCACCCCTAGTAAAACAATGTTCACCAACAAAAAATAGTTATAAATAAAAAACATATAATGGTTGGTAGAGAGGAGAGAGAAATGACACACAAAATATGAAATACAAAAACAAAAACAAAAAAATGGTCCTAGAGAATAAGAAAAAATGGTGTACCTAAAGGATAAAAAAGTCTATTTAAATAATACAATAAATTAAATATAAACTAATTTTCAAATTGTCTCATAAAAAGAAAGTTAAAAAATAATGAGTTTCATCGTTTTATGAATGTAATATTTATAGGGCGAAAAGACATAAATAACTTGGAAAAAGTATAATATATGATGGTTAAGATTTTTGGATAGAAGAAACAATTGGTCAGAGTATAAGATTGAATTGAAACATGCATAACACTATAATATTAAATGAGATTAGAGTATAAGATTCACTTTATATGAGTAAAATAACTCTTTTTTTTTTCTTTTTTTCTCGATATAGGATTATCAAATAAAAACTAGCCAATAGAGATTTTCTTAATTATTTAAAATAAAAAAAATTAGTATGAGACATTGAAATTCTCACAAGGTTCTTTACTAAATGGGATGAGAATATAAGATTCTCTTTATATGAGTAAAACTACTCATTTTTTTTTTAAAAAAAAAATTAGAATGAGATTAATATTCACATGTGTCATAATGATGTATCATAATATTATTGGTCTAAATATAATTTGTTTTAAATACATGTGTTCAAATTATTAATCGCTATTAAATTTTTTTTTCTTTTTTTCTTTTAAATTTTTTTAAAAAAATTATATATTTCTAAACTATAAGGACTTGAACAATAATATTTTTTTAATATATTTTTTTTTTTAACAAAAGAACAAAACATAACTTTTTTAGTACTTACCAAACATGGTGAATTTTGTTAGATTTTTATTTTTTATTTTTATCTCAATTGTCAATTAAAAAAATTAAAATAAAGAATAAAGATAGTTTTGGCTCAAATTGTTAAAAAGTTACAAATAAGAAAGAAACGTTAATTTTTTTTTTTATTATTAAAAGTGATAGTTCGTTATAATTTTTTTCATTTAAAAAAAACAAAGTTAAAGGTGATAATTTATTATTCATCTAGAATTATTTTTAGATTAAATGAAAATACCATATTAAATTTTCTTCTTACCTTTTTTTTATTCAAGTATTTTTATTTTGTAAGAAATTTGTTTTGTTCTATTTAGTATTTTATTGTAATTTTTAAATTAAAAAGAATTTCTAAAAAATCATATTTAAATTATTTATGCCATTATAAAAAGTAAATTTTTTTAATGTGGTAGTTTGGAAGTGCCAAACAAGTATACTTTTTTAACTTTTTACGAAAATATGTACAGAAAAGTAGAGATATGATGTGACTTTAAAAAGATAAATATATTTTTTACTAAAAAATGTGTAAAAAAATAGAGATGTGATTTGACCCAAAAAAGATAAAAAGATAAAAAAAATGGACTAATATGGCACTTCTTAAACAACTCTTTATTCGATGATCCATTTTTAAAAAGTGTATTTTTTAAATATTTTCAAGAAAAATTCTATTAAAAATCTTAAGAATATTGCTTTTTCTTTTGCTCATTAATATTAAACTTTTAATTAATTTTATTTAGTATTTAAAAAAATAAATTAGCAAACAATTTATATATTTATACATATAATTTCTTTTTGGTTGCTCAGGTTATTTGGTGTTTCTGCCCAAGTCCACTCAAATTTAATTTAAATTTTTAAATTTCTGTATAGGTTCTCACTTAATTAAAAATTATATTGTTCAATCTTTAAAAAATTTTAAGCTCGACTCAAATTGCTTGGGTTGAGCTCACCTAAGTTTACAATTCTAACAAGGGGGTTCAAAGTTACATAATTAAATTTGTGACAAATTAAAAAATAATAAATAAATTGTGATAAAATTGTGGGACTTAAATTGTAAATTTCAATTTTCTTTGTTTTCATAATTGGCATACAAAAATTTAACTATTTATATTATGAAAAATGCCTCAGACCCCCAGTGGGGGTCACTGGGGGTCATGAATGGTGGCTTTCCATTGGTTAAAAAAAAAATTGTTTTTTTTTTTTTTTTTTTTTTTTGTTTTGGAGGAAAATGATTCTAGCAAGGGGGTTCAAAGTTACATAATTAAATTTGTGACAAATTAAAAAATAATAAATAAATTGTGATAAAACTGTGGGACTTAAATTGTAAATTTCAATTTTCTTTGTTTTCATAATTGGCATACAAAAATTTAACTATTTATATTATTTTGTATTAAAGTATATTATTAATTTTTTTACATGCCGTGCATAGCACGAATTACCACTAGTTTAAATTAAGGGATAGTTTTCTCTCGAGACCGTACAATGGATTTATTATAGGTCTCATTTTGATAATTTGAATTATTTAATGTATAGAATTCTTCGAACATTTCATGCCTGTCAAAATCGCATTGATTGAATATCAGTAATTCCTTGATCGGAACACATTTTTGTTAGTAATTTATTTTTAAAATCATATTTATCATTAATAAAAATATGTTTCGATCAAGAAGTTATCGATATCCAATCAATATGATTTTTTATAAGTATGAAGTATTCGGCGAGTTTTACACATAGAATGATTCGAATTAACAAAAAGTACCTGTAGCGGGCCCCGCGGGCCCCACATCACGATCCAGTCCATTATGTGGACGGAAGAGAAGCCTCTTTCTAAATTAAAAATAAATAAATAAAATTAAATTTAAATTAATAAAGTTTAAAACTTTTTTTTTATAATTTTTTTGTTAAAAAAATTATGAGAGATCAAACCAAATAAAACATTTCGTGTCAAAGCAATTTTGACTAAAAATTCAACACATTTTGGAAGAAAAAAATAAAAATATTTTCAAAAAACGAAAAAGAAAAACACCTACAAAAACGAAAAAATAGTGATTTGGTAGTCCAAGGGCACCCAAAAAAAAAAAAAAAAAAACACCAGTATAACCGTGGTATCAAGTTATTGGCATCCATCATTTAATTAGTTTATATTTTTTTATCTTTTATGTATATATGGCAAACCGTTGTTGAATTGATCATATAGTTTTATTGTATGGTGGTGATATCATGTCATTAGTATTATAATTAATATGAATTTTCACTCTAGTGACATCACTTGGTAATGATGTTCTTATCAATCACTAAATACTATGTCTTCTCTAACTTCTTATTATTCAACACACAATCATAGACCCTATTTGTCCACCAACTCATGCAATACCATTGGCAATGTCTCATGCGATACCATTCAGTTTGTTTGGTTTCGTTTTTTTTAAAATAGTTTTTAAAAAAAAATTATTTTCTTATTTTTCGTATTTTTTTATTTTTAATAAATTTTTTTAATATTTTAATAATTTTTTTTTATTTTTAGATATAACTAACATAAATATACTTAGAAAGTAAAAAAAATTATGAAAAAAACCTTTTAAAAATTCACTAAATACCAAAAATATAAAAAAAAAATACGAGAATTCAGTACATTTTTTGTATTTTTATCTATTTAATAATTTTTAAAAATATTTTTTCACAAATTTTTTACTTTTTAGGTACATCTAAGTAAGGTGCATCTAAAAAACTAAAAAAATTATTTACAATTTTAAAAATATTCACTAAAAACAAAAAAACACGAAAAACAAAAAAACTTAACTTTTAAAAAATTTAATCCAAAAAACATAAACCAAGCACATTGATTGGCAATGTCCTAAGACCATGAAATAATATCTCCACAAAAAGTGCCTCTGGAATTGGAGACGTTATTTGGGGGTCTACTCCATATTATTCATTACTTCATATTAGTTAAATGATGTCTTAAAATTTTAACAAAAAAAATTGAATTTCAAAATTTCAATCAATAAATTGAGACACAATATTGTCCAAAAATCAACATCGAATTTTTCCTAAAATTTAGACAAAAGAATGTAAAAATTGTCATAAAATAGAGGTCTCTCGTTGAAAAAATTACTCACTCTGTTTAGTTTCGGTTTTTACAATTCACTTTTTTAAATAATTTTACTTTTTCATTTTTCATATTTTTTTTATTGAATTTTTTTAATATTTTGAATAATTTTATTAATTTTTAGACACACCTAACATAAATATACTTAAAAAGTATAATATTTGTAAAAAAATCTTTTAAAAATTCACTAATGTTATGTTTGGTTAGGGGATTTGAGGAGGGATTTAGAAAGCGAAAGGGAAAAATTAAGAGAAATGTGAATAAAATATACCTATATTTCACCTAATTTCACACACTTTTTCTCTTTTCCTTTATAAATCCCTCCCCAAATTCTCCAACCAAACACAACGTAAATACCAAAAATACAAAAATACAAAAAAAAAAAAAAATTTAGTACATTTTTTATATTTTTGTGTAATTATTAATTTTTAAATTTTTTTTCCCAATTTTTTTTGGATACATCTAAATAAGGTGTATCTAAAAAAGTAAAAGAATTACTTAAAATTTTAAAAATATTCGCTAAAAACAAAAAACACAAAAAATAAAAAACTTAATTTCTAGGATTAATTACAGAAAAAAATCCTAGAGTTTCGCGTGTCTTTCAATTTAAACCGTAGAATTTCAATTTCGACAAATTAAACCCTAAAGTTTTATTCGTATTTCAATATAAACCCTTCGTACATTTCCTTCATATTAAACTAAGGAAAATCTGGGCATAATTTCAAATTCAATCCCACATGTTCAAACGCTTATATCTCCCTCGTCGTAACTTCAATTTGTCTCATTTTTGCATCGTTGGATTCACTTCATGGCGTAGTTTTCATTCCACTCTTCATACGCATTGTTCCACATCTTTTTACTTGCCATCGGAGCTCCGAAAGTTGGTCAAAAATACGATTATTTTCTCTTTAGGCAAAATTTTCAAATTCAAATCCACATATTCAAGCACTTGTATCTTTCTCGTTGTAACTCTATTTTACTTCATTTTTGCGTTATTAGATTCAACTCATGGCCTAATTTTTATTCCACCCCTCATATGCCTATTTCTTCTCTTTTTGCATGTCGTTGGATCTCCGAAAGTTGGCCAAAAATAAGTTTTTTCTCTTCTTTTTTTTGTTTCTTTTTCCTCCTCCTCCACGGCTGCTCCTCCTAGCTTGCTGCTGCTGCTGCTGCTGCTTCATCATTATTATCTGCAAAATGAGGTGGTGGTGGTGGTGGTGGTGGTAATGATGGCAGTGTCGTCAAGAATTGATAGGTATACAACTACACATACAAATCAAAAACCAAATGGGTTGGTAAACATATTAGTGTGCCTTAGTTTCTAATCAAGCATAATCCATTGCATCTCCACTGCCAAGAATAATGTTGCAATAGTAGCAAGAAAAAACCCCCCCAAAAAAGAGAGAGAAAAATCTTATTTTTAGTCAACTTTCAGAGCTCCAACAGCATGCAAAAAGAGGTGTATATGAGGAGTGAAATAAAAATTAGGCCATAAGCTGAATCTAACGACGCGAAAATGAGGTAAAATGAAGTTACGACGAGGGAAATACAAGTGCTTAAATATGTGAATTTGAATCTGAAATTTTTTTCCAAAGAGAGAAAAATCTTATTTTTGGCCAATTTTCGGAGCTTCGACAGCAAGTAAAAAGATGTGGAGTAAGGCGTATGAAGAGTGGAATGAAAATTAAGCTATGAGGTGAATCCAACGACGCAAAAATGAGACGAAACAGAGTTATGACGAAGGAAATACAAGTGCTTGAATAAATAGATTTGAATTTGAAAATTTTGCTCAAAGAGAGAAAAATCTTATTTTTAGCCAATTTTTGGAGCTTCGACAGCAAGTAAAAAGATGTGGAACAAGGCGTATGAAGAGTGGAATGAAAATTAGGACATAAGGTGAATTTCACGATACAAAAATGAGGCGAAACGGAATTACAAGAAAGAAGATATAAGTGTTTGAACAAATAGGCTTGAAACTGAAATTCTGCCCAAATTTTCGTTAATTTAATACGACGGAAGGATTAGATTGAAACACCGATAAAATTGTAAAATTTAATTTGTCAAAATTAAAATTTTAATATTTAAATTGAAGCCAATTATTTTTATAATTAATCGTAATTTATAAAAAAACTGAATTAATTAGTCCTAAAAAAAAAAAAAAACTGAATTAAAAAACTGAAATAAAAACACAGGTGGGTTTGCTTTCAACAACAATAATTCATCCCACTAAAAACAACACCACTAATAGCACTAATGCATTAAAAAAGTAAAAAAAAAATAAAAAAAATACAACTCCAAAACCAAAACATCACATCATTAATGACGGGACCTACTACCACCTAATTAGTAGGAGCACTAATTAGTGCCCCAAGCATTTTTCTTGCTTTCAACTGTAAATCAGACGTGGTAATTCCGACACCATTCACCACCGACAGTCTCTGACTTACCATCAGGCTTCCTTCCCGAGGAATCCAATTGTTCTTCTTCCCCATTCCCATCCAACGTCTCACAATCCCTCATCTCCTTCAAATCTAATCAACCACCCTCCGCTTACATCTCCACCCTCTCTCAACCCCCAAACACACACGACTTCACACTTCACTCCCTCAGATCTAAAAACCCTCTCTTTCTCTACCCATTCATTCATTCACTCACTGCCAATATAGAGAGAGAAAATTGAACCTTCAGTTCCAATTCTGCCCATGGTGGAAGCACAATCATGGACCACACGGCGGGGCAGCAACCCTCGGCTCGACTCATCGGCGGCGGACCAAGTCCTCGACATTCCGGCGACACCCACAGACGGCGTACGCAACAACAGCCACATTGGATCAATCCTCTCACCAAACATATTAACGGCTGTGATCGTCTTATCACGGTACTTCTCCAACATCGGAGTTCTTTTACTCAACAAGTACCTCCTCAGCATCTACGGTTACAAGTACCCAATCTTCCTTACCATGCTCCACATGCTATCCTGCGCCGTATACAGCTTCGCCGCCGTTAATTGGCTCGAGATTGTTCCTTTCCAGCAAATCTTATCTCATCGCCAGTTCTTCAAAATCTTCGCTCTCTCCGCCATTTTCTGCTTCTCCGTCGTCTCCGGCAACATCTCTCTTCGCTACCTACCTGTCTCCTTCAACCAAGCCATTGGCTCCACCACTCCTTTCTTCACTGCCATCTTCGCCTTCCTCATCACTTTCAAGAAAGAGTCCCCCCAGGTATTTCAATTCATAATTCCAAAAGCAAATTACACTATTAATTGAATCATAAATTTGATCTTTTCAATGAATAATCTCATATTTTTACAACAGTTTTAACAGCTCTTTAAAAAGGAACTCGTTAGCCATTATAATAATTTTTTACTACTAGTTAAAATAAGATTGAAGAATCTTGATTCTTTAAATTAATTTATGTGAATAATATAAAATAAAAGTAGCGATAAAAAATTAATTAAGTAAAATAATGAATATAATTTTTTTCATACTTTAATTAGTAAAAAATGAAGAGTAGCATGGTAGTTATTTTTAGAATCAAAATTGTAAATTTGATCAGTTTAATTATTTAACTTTAAGTGCAATTTTATGTCAAAAAAACTTAACTATTTATTGGATTAAATTAATGTAAAATTTAAAATTAAGAATTAAAATAAAATCAATTAAAATTATGGAAACTAAAATGACACAGATATAGTGTAATGATTATCGGTTTAATTTGTCATAATTCAAAATTTTAAATTTTAAATTTTAATCTAAATTTTAAATCATGAATTCCCAAATTAATTAATTTATGTAAATAATATAAAATAAAAGTAGGAAAAATTAGTTAAGTAAAATAAAGAATATAATTTTTTTTTCGTATTTTAATTAATAAAAAATGAAGAGTAGTATGGTAGTTATTTTTAGAATCAAAATTCTAAATTTAATCAGTTTAATGATTTAACTTTAAGTGAAATTTAATGTCAAAAAATCTAACGACTTATTGGATTAAATTAATTTGAAATTTAAAATTAAGCATTAAAATAAAGTCAATTGAAATTAAAATGACACAGCAATATAGGGTAAGGATTATTGGTTTAATTTGTCATAATTCAAATTTTCAAATGTTAAATTTTAATCGAAATTTTAAATCATGAATTCCCAAACAAGGTCTACCTCGCTCTGGTACCGGTAGTTTTCGGAATCGTATTAGCCAGCAACAGCGAGCCTCTGTTCCATCTCTTCGGCTTCCTCGTATGCATCGGCTCCACATCCGGTCGAGCCCTGAAATCAGTGGTTCAAGGCCTACTCTTAACCTCCGAAGCCCAGAAACTACATTCTATGAATCTACTTCTCTACATGGCTCCAATGGCAGCGTTGATTTTACTTCCATTTACACTCTACATTGAAGGGAATGTGCTTGCGATTACGATTGAGAAATCGAGGAACGATTCGTTCATTGTGTTTTTGTTGATTGGGAATGCGACCGTGGCCTATTTGGTGAACTTGACGAATTTCTTGGTGACGAAGCATACGAGTGCGTTGACGTTGCAGGTCAGTGGCAGTTGAAGGTTTTTGGAGGCCTTACGCTTAACACCAAAATGTGGCGTTATTTAACTAAGCCACAATAAAAAAATAAAAAAAACATTGAATTTTGTTTGTGGGCCTTAGGCGACTATGCCTAATGGTTGAGCCACCTCCGTTGCAGGTGTTGGGGAATGCAAAAGCGGCGGTGGCAGCAGTGGTGTCGGTTTTGATATTTAGGAATCCGGTGACGGTGATGGGGATGACGGGGTTTGGAGTAACGATGATGGGTGTTGTACTGTACAGCGAAGCAAAGAAGAGATCTAAAGCTATAGCTCATTGATGGCCGACCACAAGGGTACGATTCTTTTTCTTTAATTTGATGTTTACTTTTGATAAAGATCGAATCGGGAAAATTTCAACGATTCGATTTTATAGAGAATGATCATGATGGGATAGGGCAAAGGGGTGGTTTAAGAATTAAGAGGAAAAAAGAAAAAATTTCCTGTTTTAGCTTCCCCTGTGTATAACTTTATGTATTGTTTGATGTATTTTTTTAGTACACAAAGAAAGAACTGATTCTTCTTCTCTCTGCCTCTGTGTCCTCTGTTATCATGCAATTTTACTTTCTTTTTTCTGACCAGAATGGTCATATGAGTGAATTGGAGCCATAATTAATGCCGAATTGTACATCATTGAGGCCGTTAATTAAGATCTCTTATGGCTCCAATTCACTTTATGTGTGTTGAATGTCAATCAGGTTACACATAGTTGGAGTATAAATTGGGTAAAAAGACAGAATTTGGAGAGAGTTGACTTTTTTACACGTGCGTTGACTTTGTCTGCACGTGCGTTGACTTTTTCTGGGAAAACATGCCAAATGTTTTAAACCTGTTTGGAAAGACACCAGAAGTATAAATAGGCAAGAAAAAGGCTGGATTAGGGTTTTGAAATTGTTTTGTCAAGAAAGGGAGACTAGGGTTTGAAAAGAAGAGGAACTTGAAGCTTTAAGCATGTCTCCCATGGTGGCTTCTTCTCCATCTACCTCCTTCCACTCCTCCATGAGTGGCTAATCTCATTTTCTAGGGTTCTAATGAAACCCTGGCCATGTTTGAACACTTGTATAATGTTTTAGAAGTTTCATATATATATATATATATATATATTTTTTCATTATTTCTTTAAATATTCTGCTTTCTGTGATTGTTGAATGTTTTTCATACAAGAGTTTTCTATTCTTTCACATTCAAGGTATGAGACGAATCATACTACGAGAGACGAGTCGTATCACTACCTTAGTTTAGAGTGAACGATTCGTACTACTTGAGATGGGTCGTGCTCGTACATTGAACGTGATGATTTTTTGTTAAATACTTTGAACTTGTAGTTACGAAGCATTATTCCGTTCAACCCACAACATAATTGTTTTCAATTTGAAAACCCTATTTACGTGACTAGTGGTGGACTCTTCACTCTAGGTTTTTTCCCAATTCAGTAAATCCATTTTTAGTTATAATTGATAATTTAATTATTTAGTTTAATTTATTCGTTATTAAATTAGGTTATGATCAATCAATCTTTCCATCAAAATTAATTTAGGAATTTATCAATTAAATTAATTTAATTTCACAATTGTTCATGTGGATCGATACCTGAACTTGTTATTATTCTGAAAAAATTTAATGTAATTTAATATTTAATTTTAGTGCGTTCAACGACCACCAAGCCAAAATTTTGAGTTCTTATGCTATGTGATTTTGATTTCCGACAACTGCACGAAAGTTTTGCGTAATGTAATTCTTTATTCTCCTTTGGTTATTTGGCGTTTTGTGCTTAAAGTCAATTAGGAGCGTATGTCCATGCTTATTTGTCTCCATAATTTCTTACCATGTATGTGAGAAATCCATTGAAGACTAATTATTAATTTGGTGAATTGATATATTGGTTCTTTATATTTTATTGTATATTGGTTCATTTTGTCTCCAACCCATTCATCATCTTGTCTGGTTTCTTGTTTTAAGGAAAGAATTTTACTTCTCTCGAGGATTTTTCCCCTGCTTTAGACCTACATATATATGTTACACTTCATATGATTTTGGCTCTTGACCTAAACTATATCAAATTATTTGTGTAGTCTTAAACACAGTCAAAAACGATTCCAAATTAAAGTTACTGTGGGCTCTTTTAGCTCAATAAGCAGTAATACGTGGTATAGATTCATTTTGCATATAGACCTTATAATACACACTTTCAATTTTTACTACACGCTTCATTTTTGACACAAATTCAAAATTGTAAATTTGAGCCCTTAGACTTATTGATAAGTGTCGCATTACAATCTCAACCTCAAGGGAGAGTGCCAAAATGTTTGTGGGGGAGACCTACATTATCCACATAGCAGGGACTTGGGAGTGGGACATGGTAACATTCAACTCGCTTCTAAATCTTGGTGGTTGCTTAAACTTGTTTGTCAGCTTACCACCCCTTATTTAACATGTTTGTTGAAGTGTATACATAACTAGTCCTACCAGAACTGTGACATAAAAATAGAGTCGAACATACTTAAATGGTTAAACAGTTGCCATTCTTTTACTCTTCAGATTTTGCATTAAAGCATGAGTTTCGGTAGGGTCAACGACCTCTCAATTGAGGCTTAAAAGCAACATTTTAATAGAATGCTCCTTTTATATTTAAATAATATTAATTTATTTATTTATTATTTATGTAAAATTCATGTTTCTATTCTTGTAAATAAAATTTGACCATTACTATTCAAGTTCAAAAATTAGATCCAATTTTAAGTTCAATGATGTATCAATCAATTAGGATATTAATGCAACACTCTCTCTCATATCTTCTCTATTTATCAACCAATCATATCACATACATATCATTGGATTTAGATTGTAGGCTTAGATATCATTTTCTATAAAATTTTGGTGATTTATCTACAAATTTTATTATTGGAGCTTTTGGTCAAGATTTTTTTTTAATTGGTTGTGCGAGGTGATTTTTCTTCGACTTTAAGATGATAAATAAATCTTGGATAAATTACACTGGACTTCCTTTAAGTTTGAAAAAATACAACAAGCCCTAGAGTTTCTACATAATCATATTGAGCTCCTCTAAGATTTTAGTCTATACTTAGTCTATTTTTATTATTAGTTTATTAACCATATAGATGAAAAAAATTGTATTATCATTTTTTTTGTATTGAAATATATATTTTCTTTATATATTTTTTGGCTCTTCACATCATTTGTATTAATTCAGGTCCTTTAATTTTACTAAAATGGAAATCAATATAATTAAGTTAAAATTGTGATGCTCGTTATAATTCACACATTGCAAAAACTCGTTTTGGGCCTTAAACAAGAAGAGTTTTGTTATGGGCCTTTCAATAAAGAGATTTATTCTGGATCGAGAAATGTTTTTCAACATTTCTCATTAGACCCAATGACATTTTTTTCCTTTGGATTTCTAGACAAAAGATTTTTAGTGGGTTTTTAAATCAACAATACTAAGAATTTAGACTTAATTTTTCATAAATTATTTAAAATTATTATCTTGTACTTCATATTTATCTTACTTATGGATTCCATACTATATAAATTTAGAAAAATGTTTCTGACCCCCTCAAAAACCGACCCCCACGACCCCCTCTGAGCTGGACAAGCACATGATCGGTCACGTGATATACATATCCTACGCACCTTCACTTTCAGAATTCAAAATCTTCTTTCAGAATTCAAAATCCTTTGAGCGAAATACAGCACCGCTCCTTCCCTTCACTCGGACGACAACTCTTTAACTCCCAACTTCGACGGTCGACTCCTTCAGCTCCTCCCTTTCACTCCGACGTCCTTGACTCCGACGCCCGACGCCCGACTATCGACTCTCTCTCTCTCTCTCTCTTTCCATCTCATTTGACGGACGACTCCTCCCCTTCTCCCCTTCACGCCAATGACAGGTCCTCCTGACGCCCTACTCTGTCCTCCCGAGTCCCGACTCCCTCTATTTCCACCCCATTGACGACGAGGTAATTTGGTGTATATATGTATATATCTATATATATGTATCTTGCTGAAATTAGGGCAAAATTCCTCAATCTGAAAGACATATTTTGTTGAAAGAGAAGAAATCAGATTTTTCTGAAAATGAAACAAATTTGTTCAAGATTTCCATTCTTTTGCTTGCTAATATGTTTACTTGAGTTGGCTTTATTTTTTTTTATTTTGTTTTTCTGTTCTTCTTGTTCTTTTTTATGTTAGTAATTCTTCTTTTCTCATATTTTCTCTGCAATCTTTATTCACCAAAATAGATATATACACCAAAATTCCTCAAAGTTGTAATTTAAAAAGAAGAAATTTTGACAATTGTAATCTGGTGTATATAATTCTTCTTTTCTCATATTTTCTCTGCAATCTAAAAAGAGTATGGCTATTCCTCAATCTGAAAAGAAGTATGGCTATGCCTATGGCTATTTAGTTAGAGGATTAACCAATTTCTTCATGTGTCATTACTTTGTCTGGACTATTGGAGATCAATTACATGGCATTTTGTTTGGTGAATAAAAGACCTATTCTGAGAAGGATCTCATTTTCTTACAGTTTTATTCAAGTCACTTTTGCTTGTTAATTTAACATGACACTAGTTTATGGAGGTAAATAGTTTATTAATCATTATATCCCCTACTCTTCAATTTTTTGTTGACATTGGCAATGAAACCTACACAAAATTATGAAGGTGAAATTACTTGTGCTTTTATGGAATTGTATTGAGAATTTAAAGTTCAATCATGTCATACATTCAGTTTATTTTTTGCATACTCAAAATATGTTCTCTTTTCATATGGATTCTTAATTTCTCATATTTTCTCTGCAATCTTTATTCACCAAAATAGATATATACACCAAAATTCCTCAAAAATGTAATCTGAAAAGAAGAAATTTTGACAATTGTAATCTGGTGTATATAATTCTTCTTTTCTCATATTTTCTCTGCAATCTAAAAAGAGTATGGCTATTCCTCAATCTGAAAAGAAGTATGGCTATGCCTATGACTGTTTAGTTAGAGGATTAAAAGTAGATAGGTAAAATCTGAAATAGCCATAATTGAGAAATCTGATTTTACATCATGTATAGCCAATCTTTCTTCTCTTTCAAAGTTTACCTATCAATCTTCCTATAAGTTGTCAATCTTCCTATTAACTACTGAGATGCAAAGCCATACTGATTAGTGCATAGCCATAGGAAGATTGAAATTATGTATCTCATTCAATTATCATGAGCTGAAATTATCTTTATTCACTAGTTTAATGATGATAACTTGTTATTGCAGATGTCAAGTTCAACTGTCAACGGCAGTAGCTCAGATCGGTTAACGTACTTGAACAAAAATTGTCCTGCATGTAATAAAAAGGCCACGATTCGAATTTCTGAGACCGATCGAAATAAAAACAAGTTATTCTACTCTTGTAATGGTTGTGGTACTTTCATTGGATGGTGTGTGCCTATGAACTCACAATGTGGAAATCATAAAATTCCAAGACAAGTAGAAAGAGAACTGCTAAGATCTATGACGGAACAATTTCAAGCTATGACCGAGCAACAAAGATCTATGACCGAACAACTTCGAGCTATGACCAAACAACAAAGATCTATGACGGAGCAACTTCGAATTCAGAGTGCAAAGATGCAAAAAATAGAATTTCTGATGTTTGTGTTGCTTATAATTGGTGTCTTATTACTTATGAAGATGTAATGCTAGTTAAAAGTAGAAGTAGATTGAACTATATTTTGTTATGGAATGGAATATGTATTAGTAAGAAACAGTTTGTTATTTTTTGAGTGGAATGGAAATGAATTGTTGAATTGTTATTGTTGAATTGTTGAATCAAGATGTGGAATGAAAGTGTGGAATGAAGATGTGTTATTATGGAATTGTTGTGGAATGAAGATGTGTTATTGTTGAATTGTTGAAGCCTTGATGATTTTCACATACAGATGATTTTGGTGCATGGAATGGAAATGAACCAACATGGAATGAACCATGACAGATTTTGTATTATTATTGTTGAATTGTTGGAATGAACCAACATGAAATGAACTATGACAGATGACAGATTTGTTGAATGAACCAACATAAACCATGAACCATGTGGAATGAACCAACATGAAATGAACCAACATGGAATTGTGAATTGTTATTGTTGTATTATTGAGCATGAACCATGACAGATTTTTTTACAGACAGATTTTTTACAGATTTGAGCATGAACCAGATATTGCATGTTTAAACTGTGTTATTGTTGATTTTGCATTTTGACAGTTCAATGAACCATGAACTGAAAAAATCAGATTTTGGCTCAAATACTGTCAAAATAGAAAACTAAAAAACAGATTTTCAAATTTTCAAAGACAGATCTTTAAAGACAGTTTGGCAGTTTGAACCATGAACTGAAAAAATCAGATTTTGGCTCAAATACTGTCAAAATAGCAAACTAAAAAACATATTTTTTTTTACAGATTTCTTAAACCATGAACTGTCAAGAGAGATTTTGCATGAACTCTCAAAAAATCATGCTCAAACACTGTCAAAATGCTCAAACACTGTCAACATAGCAAACTGAAACAGATTTTTGTACAGATTTTTTTAAACCATCAACTGTGAACTCAAAATGCTCAAAGACAGATTGTCAAAATAAATCATAAACTCAAAGACCAATCTTGCATAACCAATAAAGTGGGACTTAATAATAACCAATCTTGCAAATTCATACACAACATGTGTTACACATCTAATATGGGACTTAACATGATAAGTTTCAATCTCAAAAACAAAATGTCAATGTTCAATAAACTAGTCAAACATTTCTACAATGTCATTCATTTATTCCCGCTGTGCAATGTCCAGCATTCATTCCCGGTGTGCATGCATTAGAACCCGATGGGGTTAGAGATCCAGACCCAAACATTTGAGTTGAAGCACTCATCAAACTTCTCAGTGTGCCGCTTACAAAGTCCGATGGGATAATAGATGTGCCTCCAATAGCATTTACGACATGTCATAATTGAAGTAAAAAAGTACATGTTACAAAATATTTGTAAATGAAAACAAAAAATTGATGTAAAGTCGTCTTATGAACACATACCGGTGCATGCACACTATTTTGCATGCCAACCATATAAGGATAATATGATGTATAAGCTTGAGCTTGAGCTTGAGCTTGAGCTTCAAATTGAAGCACCTTAGCAGCCTATATTGGTTCAAGAGTTTGTAAAAATGTACTTGAAAAGAGTTTGTTAAAAAAATAAAAAACAAGTTCAATTCAATATACAATTTACCTTTGCTTTTGTTTGTTTTTTTGCCGTTGCCTTAAACCGATTCACTATTTGATCTACTTTGGCAACCTTTCGTTTCGTAACTGGACGGCCTCTTCGCCGAACAACCAAAGGACTAACCACCTTCTTCGTATTAGCACCCGATGTACAACCGGTGGCAATCGGACTTTTTCTAGAAGATGGTATCCTATTAGTAGAAGGTGGTAAATTACTCACATCACCTGATTCATCGTGCATGACTCTATCCTTCATTTCTATAGCATTTTGCATAGCTTTGCACTGATCAGTTATGATAGCTTTTGGAGGATTATTTGGCATGCAACTTAACCACGACTTGAATAGCCAAACAAATGTGTCGGTGTCTTCACTAGATAATAATCTACAACCAAGCAAAATAGACTGTCCATGGTGATTGACTCCTACAAATGGAGCAAATGGAATATCATATTTGTTCGTTAGATAAGTTGTGTCAAATGAAACAATATCTTCAAATGATTTATACATAGCCCGACTCCTTGCATCAGCCCAAAACAAGTTTCTAATGCGAAACTCCTCATCAACATCAATCACATAAAAGAATTTCTCACTATGTGCTTTCATCCTCATAAAATAACTTTGAAGTGATTCGGCATCGCCTTCACCAAGCCTTAATCTTCTAGCTCTATTAATGTAATTCCTTGCATCTCGCTCATCAAATGTCAATGACTCATATCCCCCCGCTTCAACAACCATTGAATGATAGTTCCTAGACACCCCAATCTTTGTTTGATTATTAATTTCTAATCTTCTCTTCACAGGAGTACGAATTTTCTTATTCATTGCAAAATGACGAGAGTCGGTGGGAATCAAATCATGATTATGCTCAAGGTTAACTGTGGTTAACATATATGTCCCATTCTTTTGTAGAGTACCTCTTACCCTTGCTTTGCAACCAATTTTTGTGGACAAAGATGGCTTCAAAGGGTTCACTTCTAATTTCTTTTTTCTCTCCCCCGCTCGAGAACATTCAATTGCAAAGTTTTTTAATTGGCCATCATCTCCAAAATGTTGTGCTCTATGAGCTATAGAAAAGCCAACATGCTTAGCATATGTCGAATAAAATGTGTACACTTCTTCCCTTGAGATAAAACACATATCCTTCTTAGGTTCTTCAACTTGTTTACCCTCATTTACTGAAGGATTGTCACCACCATTTGAATCAACCTCCATTCTATGAGGATCAAAAATAAAATTCAAATAAAATGATTTTAGAATAATTATGAAACTGTTATGTTCAACTTTACATTGTGATAATTTAAATTTATGGTATAACTAAATTATAGTAACTTCAATTTCAACCTCAACCTCACATAGTCATGGTATATGTGATTTTGAAATTGTTAACTTCAATTTCAAACTTTGAAACTGTTATGTTCAACTTCAACCTCACATAGTCATGGTATATCACAGAACACATATTAAACACTGTTAAAAAAAAAAAAAACCATACAGATGATTGTACTGTTATCACATATTATCACAGAGATTGATCAATGTCAACTTCAACATATTATCGCAGAACACATATCACAGAACACACATATCATAGAGATTGATCAATGTCAACTTCAAAAACTATACAGAACACATATTATCACAGAACACATCAACTTCAACCTCACTGTTATGTTAAAATGTTCATAATATAGACATTTCAACATCTGTATGTGAAAACCACCATCCAGTCATCTTGTTCAACTGCTTGGCTTAGTCAGTTAAGTTTGTCAACTTCTCAAAAACTAAATAACAAAACACATAAGATTTTGGTGACCTCTTTGGTATCCTTTCTAAAAACTGTTTCCTATGTTCAGAATTTAAAATGTGAAAACAAATAGAAAATTGTTCTGAAATCATTTTTCAAGAAATCAAAATCATTTTTCAAGAAATCATTGATTCAAGAAATCACTTTTCAAGAAATCATTTTTCAAGACCTCTTTTTTACAAAGCCCAGATTCAATAAATCATTTTTCAAGTTTTCAAAAGCTCACACCTAGTACAGAACATTGAATTTATTGTCAATTAGGAAAATGAATTCAACGTCTTTACTCTTTATTTATAAGATTATATACAGACATTTCAGATTGATCAATGTATGTAGATAGAGAGAGAGGGAGAATGAGGGGTTTTCGAGTAACATTACTTGACAAAATGTGAAGAACCCCTTTCAAAAGAATGTGATCGAAGATCTGTAAAGCGAGATACAGAGAGTTATGGCCGGAGAGCTATGGCCGTCGACGGAGGAGAGCTATGGCGGACGAACGATGGAAGAGGGAAGAGGGAAGAGGGACATGGCCGTCGACATTGTGGTAGCTTCCCGCTTTTTTTTTTTTTGTCTTTGTTCTCAGCCTATATTTTTTTTTTTGGTCTTACAGGTGCATGTATCACACCTTCCTCATTGTGCAATTGTTCTTCACATGACTTCAACAGCTGCTACCTCAGAGGGGGTCGTGGGGGTTGGTTTTAAAGAGGGTCTGTATCGCGACTGATAAATTTAATCTCTACTACACAACTACTCACTCAGAAAATTCTGGATTATTTTGTCTGGCTCCCACATTTATTCCTTTTAAATAGGGTGTACATATTTTTGGGCTTTGAAGAAGAATAATTGAAGCTTGAGGACCTTCCAACATTAGTGGCCCTCTTTTGAGTATCAACAACACTCTGTAATGTTTGATTTGTTTTTGACTGAGTTTAAAATTTGTTTAAAACTTATACATAAAATATTTTTAACTTGTAACTTTTCTGAATTAAAAAAAAAAAAATTGAAATTTTTAGAATACCAAAATCCATATTTGGTGCACAGAATTTAAAGTTTTTTTATTCATCTACTAAATAATTGGAAATTCAAACATGTGACATGAATATGATCACAATAACACTTGATAACAAATGAGAAAGAAATAAAAAATACAAATCCTACTCCGACATTAAACCATAATAATCATCACAATGATGCCGAAAACTCCAACCATCCATGAATAATGCTTGGAGATAGCAATCCCGGCCGCTGCTGAAGGCGAGACTGCCGGTGCTGCGCCGGTAGAAGGCGAAGCTGCCGGAGATTGGAGCAGAGGCAACACAGTTATGGCAAGCTTCATGTTTCCAGTGGCGCAGTGCCTGCCGACGCCGCACATGTACCATTTTCTTCCCGGGGTTAAGAAAGGGATAACGTCGTTGCCGGTAGTAAGAGCTACGGTGGTGGCCGGTGCCGCACATTGTTGGAACTCAGTTCCGTTCACTTTCAACACATTGTGAGCTCCTTGTGGGTAATTGAATACTGCAACAAAAAATGTGGTCAAGGCAAAATTGACTCTTTTTTTTTTAAAACTTTTTATTTAAACATGTGTAACAAAATGAAATTAGTTGAATTTTTGTAGTGTATTTTAAATTTTTTGATTATTTTAATCAATTCTCAAACATAAAATACTCGAAATGTTTTCACATCTACTTATAAATTTTCTAACTCCCTGCTTACCTATTTTCTCTTAAAAAAATAAGTAACAAGTTTTTGTTTTAATTCAATAAAAAAATAACAAATTACACTCATAATCTCTGTAGCTTGCCACTTATGTTAATTTGATCCTCATAGTTTTATATTACTTTTATGTTTGAATTTTTTATATATACAATTCAATTGATAACCTTTTTTTTTTATATAAATTTGATTGAAATTGAGAGATAAAATAATTCATTCATTCTACTCAAAATGATTGAGCGATTGATATTTAATTTGAAATCATTCTTCTTCTTCTTCTTTTTTTTTTTTCTATGGATTATTTTGTCCTATCCATTTTTTTAACGGAGTTAGCAATTGGATTAAACTGACACAATATAAAAAAAATAAAGAGAAAATTGATGCAATAAAAACAAGAGGATCGAATTGATAGAAGAAGCAAATTCATAAAGACTATGGTGCAAGTTATCGAATAAAAAAACTTCTTTAGTGTACACAAATATTTTGGAATCAAAATAATAAAAAAAAAACAAGTTTTGTTAATTGCTAGAAGTGGTGATCGCGGTAGAGAGAGTGGCTGGATGTAGTGGTCACCGGAATTGGTGGGTAGAGGATTAACAAAAGGTGGTTAGAGGGTCAGGGGGGTGGTCGGAGAGTCAACAACAGTTAGTAGTGATCGAAGGTAGTCACCAATTTCACTTTTATTAAACAAAAATAATATTATTTTAAATTTTTCAAAAATAAAAATAAAAATAAAAATGAAAACGAAAATGTTATTTTTAACATACTGAGATTGTCACCAACGCGGAAGTCTTTTCCCTGAGCCCAGCCCTGGTAATCGAAGTTCAACATCCATCCATTGTCATCCCCAACAATGTAGTCTGTTGCCAGTGTTGGAGATACAACAACACCAATTGCAACAATGGCTATTGCAACGAAGATCCTCAACGAAGAAGAAGCCATCTTGAAATATTTTCTACTTACTGAAAAATGCTCTAATTGACCACTTGTTTTTTTACCTCTCTGATGTTCTAATAAATTTGTGTATTTTTTTTTTCCGGGATGTTGATGGGGAGAGGGTTCAATTTATAGAGAGTTTTTGTAGTTTTTTAACAGTAGAGAATTAGCCGGCTAATGCCTGCATGAGATGGGGGCCTATTCAGTTAGCCAAATGTGTGTATGCAAAAAAAAAGAAAAAGAAAAATAAAATTAGGCAACCAAGTCAAATAATTTTAACAATTATTTATTATTCACTTATACTCTTTTTGGTTAACTAGGGTGAGAAAATATTCTTTAATCTCTTTATAGAATGATCTCTCTTATATATCATGATGAATAATAATTTTTTTTTTTTTTTTTAGAGATAAACAATCTATTTCATTTCATTCCAATTAACCAAATAATATGTTAGGACCCCCTCTAAAAAAAATAGTATGTTAGGAACACCTCCAATGAAAGAGAAAAACTAAGTTGTCTCTTATGTTGTGTTTGGTTGGGGGATTTAGAGAGAGATTTGGAAAGGGAAAGGGAAAAAGTGTGTGAAACTATGTGAAATATAGACATATTTTATTGATATTTTACCTACCTTTTCCGTTTCCCTTTCCAAATCTCTCTCCAAATCCTCCAACCAAACATAGTATTAATGTCAGGGGATAACAGTTAGCAAAGTTTTTTTACTCCAAAGGACATGTTAGAGCATCCTATGGGCTAGTTAAATTTTTGTATTTAAAGTAAAAAGTGATAAAAATTAGATATAATTGTGTGTAGTAAATGTTTGTTAATTTAAAAAGTGATTAAATATGTGTGAATATAAAAAAAAAAAAAACAAAAACAAAAAAAAGTGATAAAAGTTGTTCTCTCCAAACTCTTCTCCATAGTTAGCACTTGACACGAACAAACTTGTTGAAAATAATCTTAACATGTCATATGTTAAATCTTATTGTTACCTGTAACAAGCGAATAAACACAAAAGACAGAAAATTAACTCGAATTTAAAGTGCATTGTATATACATTTAAGTGGATCTATTTTTACTTGACACACGTTTTAATATCAATAGACCACCACTCATGCCTTAAATCAATAAACAGCAATTTATACATAAATTGATTATCACCTTTTACCATTTTTAATCAAATTAAGACAGAATATTAACCATCTCATTCTGTGAGGAATGAATAGGCCACATTAATTGAAGGTGAAAAGTAGGCAATTTGATCTTGACCTAGCAGTGTTTGTGAGCTTCCAATTGGCGTTTTTATTAAATTTTGCGATTGAGAATTAAGCATAATAAGAATTTTGGCTAAAAACAAACTACTTTCGTGTTTTCATGTTTTCGGCTCCATGTCGAAAAATCCTAATTTTTATATGCTAGTCATTAATTAATCGGTATATTAATTTCTTTGAGTTGTCTGATAGTTGATCAATTTTTGTTTTTTTGTTTGTGCTTCTTAGCTAGGGAAATGGTCAATAGTCAATAGTAGTGCTTGTAATTCTCTATGTGACAATTAATGAATAACATGGAAGTTTTATTTTTACATTAATGTGAATTTGAATTTTTTATTTTTTTATTTTTGCTAAAATGGAGAATGTTTAGTATATGGGGATAGAATAAAGTGGAAATGAAATAAGAGAAAAAATGAAATATAATGTTGAATGAAATAGAATTTCCATTTGCATTCCACTAGTTGGTTGCTAATGGAATAGATTTTTTTTATTTATTTTTTATTTATTTTTATCAAACTAGCAACAACTAAATTAAATATATGTAAATCATAATAGTATTGATAGGTGTAGAAGTGATGATGTGAGTAATGGTAGTGGTGATGGCTGTGACTAAGGGGATCTAGGGCAATCGCATTTTAAATTTTTTTAAAAATATCATATATTATACTAGAAAATTTAAAATAATTTAAAATTATATAAATTTATACTTCCAAATATATTTTCCCACTATAGTGATAATCCATCCCTAACTATGACATCAGTGTTAGTTGTAGTGTGGTGTTGCGGTGGTGATGATAGGCGACAACGTACGATACTAGTATGATAGTGGTGGTGTTAGTAAAGTTAGTGTTGTGACGTGGTGATAGTGGTAGTAGTTATTGTAATAAGATAATAGTAATATCGGATGGTAGTTGTGACACACAGAAATGATAAAGACTTTTTTTAGTCCTTTAATCTTTACAATCTCCACATACACATGTCAACTAGAGATAGAAGAGACAAAAAATAAAAAAAAATAAAAAATTAACCAATTACAATGCATTGGGGTGACGAGGGATTCCCAAAATGAAGATCCCAAGCTTTTTCCTTGTGGCATAGATGGTGATAGCTAGTAGGGCGACAGAAGTAGTATGGTTGTTGTGGTGGTAATGGTAAAGTGGCATAGATGGTGATAGCTAGTAGGGCGACAGAAGTAGTATGGTTGTTGCGGTGATAATGGTAAAGTGGCTGTGGTGTTAGGTCTACTAGTCATACGTGGGAATGAGAGTTTTTTTTATTTTTTTGGATAAATTATCAACACCCCCTCGAAGTTTGACGAAAATATGAATTCCTTTATGAGGTTTGAGAAATTACATCACATCCCTTGAGATTTATATTTGTGTAACAAATTGTCCCCTGAGGTTTACATTTGCGTAACAAATTACCCTCTCATTTGTTATACAAATATAAATATCATAAGATAATTTGTAATTTTCTAAACCTCAAGAAAAAATCTGTATTTTAGTTAAATATTGAGGGGTGTTAGTAATTTGCCCTTATTTTTTTTGATGAAACAAACCATGCTTGTTATTTGGTGATAGTTTTGGTAAAAGAATTTTTTTTTTGGGGTGATTTGTTATTTAAAATTCATAGAATAGAAAATTAAAATTGTATGCATTACACATTGTTTCATTCGGAAATGGGTCACTGTTGCGCTAAAACACAGTACTAACTGTTATGTCTTAATTTGAGGTGTATTACGGGCTTATTTTTATAATCTAAACCGTCATTTTATAGGGTTTGTTAGGTACTTCATGCCTACCAAAAATCATATTAATCGCATATTAATTACTATATGATCGAATTGCATATTTTTTATGCTATTTCTCAAAAGAAAAACTTATTGTTTATTTTTTTTGGCTATTGATCATATAGTTATTGATATCCAATTAATATAATTTTTGGTAAGCATGAAGTACTCAACAAACCCTACAAAATAACGATTAAGATCATAAAAATAACAACTCCGGTTGGTAGCTCGAAATATCAGAGGGTCGAAAGGCTCGAAATCCTAAAACGACGTCGTTTTAGGCTTTTTTTGTATTCTCTTACCGGTAAGAGAATATTTTCGACCCATTCGACCCTTCACTTTCGAGCTACCAGCTATTTTCCTAAAAATAAATTCATAATTCGCCTCAAATTCAATCACAACTGTCACTGCTGTGCCCAATTCCTTGTTTCAGCCGTATGTGATGACGTGATCTTACCACATGTACACGGTTCCGCGGATTTTACCATATGAATTCGCAAGATTTAACCGTTTCAATATACATTCGCCTATTATCTAAATATACGTCTATCCATATTATTAAATATGTGAATACTGACTTGATGTTTAGAAGTATAGTAATTTCTCATTTTGTTACGTAATAAATTTTTCTATTCTAAAATAAAAAAAAAATTTATTCAAAGACTTGAATAAGATTTAAACCTAAGACTTTGAGTTTCATTAAAAATACTCTTATCATTTAAACAATATACATATTATAATATTAATTTCTTTATTATTTGTTTTTATACTTACTTATCTAAATTGCATATATATTACATATGCCACCCCTAATATATATATATATGATTTTCCTTGTGAACTTGGAATAAGCAATGCATTATTATAAGCAATATATATGCAAAAAAAAAAAAAAAAAAAAAAGAGAGAGGTTAAAATAGATATTTTATTCTATTTTATTTTATTGTACCAAACGTGTTACTAGAGTTATCTAGTGTTGCAAAAGTCCAATTATTAAAACAAAAACAAAACAAACAAAAATGATTTTAGTTCAGGAAACGGTGAGGGTAAGAGAAAGATCCTAAATATTTGAGAGCCAGGTTAAGAGAAAAGTTAGGGATTATGAAATTTTTTTCATTAAAATGATCATGAAAGATTTATGATTCTTGGATTACCTTGATTAGTGTGTGGTGCTTTATTCTAAATATAATCCAAGGATCACAAAACTTTCATGATTATTTTCATGAAAGGTTTTTCATGATGCCTAGCATTGCTGCCAAGTTAATGAAGGGTGAGACATTTAAGAGTGGTTTGGAAATTGCATATTTTAGTTAAAAAACTTAGAAAGTGATTAAAAAGCTCAAAAAAGTTAATAAACTTTTAACTCATAAAAAAATTTAAAATTTCTTTAATTTATTTTACTTTTTACATATTTATTTGTAAAAAATTAAAAAATCATTTTCAAATATTTGATTTTTTCATCTTATATTTTAGTAAAAAAGTTACTAAAATAGTCACTCCATATGTTAAAGGCTTAGGTTTTGTTTGGTGCAATTTACAAAGTTGGTTATATATATATTTTATTAATTTTTATTTTTGAAGTTTTTATCAATTTATAATGTAACTTTTATTTACAATTTATAAAGTAAAAATAACTTAAATAAATTAAAAAAACATTATTATTTGGAGGCTAAGAGAATATGCATTTAACTTCCATGTTCTAATTATGAACCTTAAGCTTAGAATTTTTATTTTATTTTTCTTTTGGTAAACTATTTTTATTGCTCAAAATACGATTTAAAGGCAACAAATCTCTCCATCAAAATGATCATAAAAGAAAAAGGGAAAATAGCAAGTCAGATAAAATTTATAATTAATTACAAATGCATGATAAAATTTATAATTTTAGTTTTTAATATCTATAAAATTTATCATTATTTTGTAAATATATATATATATATATTTTTTAAATATAAACTTAGAATGAAATTACCCCAAAGAAAAACCTAACTAATCAAAAGAAAACCTCTCACAAAATTTACCATGTGATATTTACATGAATATGATCACAATAACACCTGATAACAAATAAGTGGGAAAAAAAAAATGAATAAATAAAATCAAAAATGCTACACCAATCCAACATTAAACCATAAAAATCATCATGAACATGCCTAAAACTCGAATCATCAATGCATAGTACTTGGAGATAGCAATCCCGGAGGCTGCCGAAGACGAGTTTGCGCTGGGCACTGCACCAGTAGAAGGTGAAGCTACCGGAGATTGGACCAGAGGCAACACGGTTATCGAAAGCTTCATGTTTCCGGTGGCGCAGTGGTAACTGCAAATGTACCATTTTTGTCCCGGGGCTGTCAGAGGGATTATGTCGTGTCCGGTAGTCAAAGGTACGACGTTGGACGGTGCTGTACATTGTTGGAACCCAGTTGCGTTCACTATCAACACATCGTGAGCTCCTTGTGGGTAGTCGAAAACTGCACCAAAAAATGTGGTTAGGAATTTAAACACTCGAGACGTTTTCGCATGTAATTTAAGTTTTTTTTTATTTGCACAGCAATTAATCATAGAATTAGACATAATTTTTTTACATGAGTAGATGTGAAACTCGTTGCATATGAGAGAGTTGTGCCCAATTCTATTATCGATTTATGTTTTTGTTAAAAAAAATTTCTGTAAATTTTGGTAGCTAATGGTTTAGTTTAAGAATTGAAGGACCAACTTGCGTTATGTATGATGGTTTTGTAAAATTTGGAGCCAGACTTAAATTGTAAAAATCATAAAATTAAATTTATCTGAACCATTGAGATATTGTTTGGTTGGATCAGAAACCATAGCCATCAATAACAATTTGCTTATATATCGTGCAAAATTCATCATCTTTAAAAAAAAAATTCAACCTACTATCATTTTTCAAACAAAAAGAATCAAACCATAGTTTTTCCAAAATAAAATAGTTATAATTTTTCAGCCATTAATTAAACATCTGAATTGTTCCTCACAAATTTAGGAGTATTGTGAAGCAATCACTGTTCAGTACCGACACTATTATGAGATTAGGTACATGTATATAAGCTTTATGAACGAAATATTGGATGAAACAAGCTATAAATTATGGTTGACTAAGATTCAATTGAACATTGAAGAAACCAAATCAAACAGTTTGATCTAGGCAGCCCAGGCTGATTTAAGATTTTTTTTTCATTTAGATTGTAGAGAGAGATTATTAACATACTTAGTCTGTCGCCAACACGGAAATCTTTCCCCATAGCCCAAGCCTGGTAATTATAATCCAGCAACCATCCATTGTCATCCCCAACCGTGAAGTCGGTTGCCAGAGTTGAAGGAAGAGTGATTGCAACGATGGCGATCACAACCAAGATCCACAATGAAGAAGCCATCTTAAAATTTTCCTACTTGTTTTTCAACTCTATGATGCCTTAATGAGTATGTATTTCTTTCATATGGTGTTGATGGGAGTTTCAATTTATAGAATTGGTTGGTTTTTTTAACAGTGGAGAATTAGCCAGATAATGACGGCAAGGAGACCTTTTCAGTGGCTAAATGTGCAAACAAAGAAAAGAACATTGGGCAATTAACCAAGTCAAATGAATTTAACAATGTTATATTTGACTTGTTTTGAGTTAGGTTGTTAATGTGAAGAATTTAATAAACCACATCAATTGAAGCTGCTGAAAACTTACACGGTGATCTTGCTGACCAAGTGTTTGAGCTTCCAATTGACCTTGTTATATTTTGTGATTGTGAATCAGCACAAGACTTTTGGCAAAAAACAACCTATTTTCATCTTGTTGACTGAGTTTTCTCCAGTTGGCCGAGCTAACTAAATCATCCAATCTGGTCCATTGTAAGCCTATTTCAACCATCTAAATTGTTCATTCTGTAAATTGAGAATCTAAAAACTTGCGAGATATGAATTTGTGATTATAATTCAATTTTTAAAAATGAATATCAATCACAATTAAACAATCAATAATAAATCGGCACAATGATTTGATGTGAAAAAAATCACAATTGGAGCACCTGTAATTGCGATAAAAAATCATAGGCCAAAATCATAAAACGATCCACTAAGAAAACAAAAGAATTACACACGAGAATCCTCAATTACCTAACGAATCCATGCCCAAATTGAACCAAATCTGATGTGTCTCTTCCACCACCGTCTTCACCTCGGAATTGCTTTGCCCAAAGTTAAATCCACAACGATGAGTGTCACGACCCAAACCCGCCCCTAAGGGTTTAGCATCGTAACCGGCCAGTAATCCGAGATTACCGAAGGCCTGCTTAACAGTAATACAGTAATACAGAGTACAGGGGCTGGCGGAAGCCAATATAGTAAATAAACAATGTCCAATGAGCTGTGACAGTCTGTATGCAAAAAGACTTTTCATTCAAATATACACAGTAAGACAAAACAGTATGTACATATATACAATCATTCAGTTCAGGGACCTAATCCCTATTAAACAGTACAGTACAGTCTATACAGTCATACAAATCAGATACAGAGACAGACGGGGAAATTAAAAACACTCCTAAGCCGTAACTTAACAGGCTCGGAACCTCGCATTGAGGCACATAGGTTGGCTCGACAAAACTGGAGTTTACCCCGACGCTTCTAGCTGCGGTCTGGTGCCTGCACACCTACATATATATATGAGCAGTGAGCTAAAGCCCAGTGAATAACACAATGCGTAAAGGGGTTAAGAATGAATGTCCTTACAGTAATGAAAACAGTTCATTAAATCAGTATTTCAGTCGTTCAGTCGATACAGTCATATGTGGTATATCCATTAGCATAACAGTACAGTAAACGGTAGGTCTTAAAAGACCGAACAGTAAATGATGGCCATCAATCAGTAACAGTAGTGGTTCCAACAAGGGAACCGACAGAGATCTCTGTAACAGTAACAGTAAACAGTAGTTGCTAAGGATGCCACAACACAATTCAGAATATAGGACATACATTCATTCAATTAACAGTATCAGTTCAAAAAGCAGTACAGTTCAATTGTTCAGAAGATAATCATTTTGAACATATCTTTACACAGTTGTTACTCACAGAGTTCTGAGCTACGGTAAAGCTAGAGCGCGTCCCCAGTCACCAACCCTACACAGTTTACAGATCGAAAACACACTAAGCTACACAGTTGGGAAAGATAATAACTTAATTCCTAATTTGCCTCGGTGTGGTTCTACATCTATATCCTCACTAAGATGCCTTAAACTAGGCCTACTAATGCCTAGGATGAGATGAGGATGCAAAGATGCACTTTAAAAGCATTTTCAGAATTTTCAGAAAACAGGGGTCACGATTGAGCGTAGGTTACTCCGCTCGAGCGGACATGCAGACAAGGGTTTCCGCTCGAGCGTAGAATTACCTGCTCGAGCATTCTGCAAAACAGTCAAAAGTGCTGGATAGGTGAAAAATACGCTCGATTGGGCGCTTGACACCCGCTCGTGCATAAGACACAATGTCCCGCTCGAGGGTCAATTATACCGCTCGAGCGAACTTCAAAACAGAACAAAATGCTGGGAGCACGATTTCCACGCTCGAGCGCCAGTCACCCCGCTCGAGCGTGAGTCCAAATTCTGGAAATTCCAGATTTGAACCTCAAGCTCAAAACCAAGTTTTTAAATCATAAATTTCGATCCTCTAGGACCAATTTTCCAGAAAACATCCCAAAACTCATACTTTAACACGATTCAAAGCTCAATTTGTAAAATCAAAGCCCAAGGGTGTTTCAAACAACTCAATTCAAACCAATTTTCATGAATATGGAGAACATGCAAACACGCATGGATTAAAACCATTTCAAAGCTTCAATTTGATGCTCTAAGGAGCCAATTGTTCCAAAAACAAGATGAAAACATGGTCCTAAGCATTAACATGGACATGTATGCAAAAATCCATGAAGAACAACCTCAAAAATGCAAGAGTATGCCATGCATGCCAAGATTAAGCTTCAATTCAACACTATTGAACCAATTCATGCCTTAAATCACTAAAGACCCAAAAAAATATGCAAGAATAAGTTCAAATACATAATAAAGAAGGTCAATGATCTACCTTAGGTCTTGTAGTCTAAGAAGGGAGCTCAAATATGCAATCTCTTCTACAATTTCTTCAATTTCCAAGCAAAACACAATCTAGAACTCAATTTCTCTCCCTCTAACTCTCTTGGTCGGCAAAACAATGAAAATGAGCTGATGAAGAGTTGCTTAAGCATATAGTAAGTCTCAAACATGGCTCATGTAGTGGGCCACTAAGTGTGGCAAAATGGTAAAATAGTGTAACAATGCAATTTAACTCGTTTTAATCCAATTTAATCATACCTAATCAGTTTTCAGGTAATTACACCATAAAATCACATAAATCACGATGATCATAAAACACTAATCGGTTTCCGGTTCGGCCGCCGATAAGGCCCTCAATTAGCAGTTTAAACACAAGACACAAACAGATAATCAAATAACCAAACAGATAGAATTACAATTAAACAGGTATACTCAGTCAATTCAGTTTCAATTTCAGTCAGTCAGTTCAGTAATTTATTCAGTTCACTTATCAGTCATAATCAGTTTCAGTTTAACGGTAATCAGTGGTTATTCGATAAACAGTGGCGAGGGTTGTTACAGTCTCCCCTCCTTAAAAAGAGTTTAGTTCTCTAAACTCGAGTTACCTTCGTTTTGGAAGAAAATAGGATTCAGTAGAAATAGTTCAGGATATCTTTTAGCCATGTCATCTTCCCTTTCCCAAGTGGCATATACGCCACCATGATTCTGCCAGTCAACTTTCACTAATGGGATCTCTTTTTTTCTCAACTTCTTGATCCGTTTGTTTACAATCTGAATAGGCCGTTCCTCGTAAGTGTAGTTATCACTCAGCACTACACGAGTAGGCTCTATCACGTGGAAAGGATCCCGGTGGTAGTCCCTCAACATAGAAATGTGTAAGACGTTGTGCATATGCTCCATTTCAGGAGGAAGCGCAACTTGATATGCCACCGGATTAATTTTCTCAATTATCTCATATGGTCTGACGTATCTCGGCGCCAACTTGCCTTTGACTCCAAAACGAGTCTGGCCTTTCATCGGTGTCACTTTCACAAACACGTGATCACCCACTTCGTATTCTCTATCCCGCATTCTGACATCAGCATAACTTTTCTGTCTGTTCTGTGCGGTTTTCAGTCTCTGTTGTATCAGTTTCACTTTCTCAGTCGTATCGTATACAATCTCGGACCCAAGCAAAGGCCCATCTCCAACTTCTGCCCAGCAAATCGGAGATCTACATTTTCTGCTATACAGTGCCTCAAAAGGCGCCATACCAATACTTAAATGATAGCTGTTGTTGTAGGCGAATTCAGCTAATGGCAAATGGCTTTCCTAGTTTCCCTGAAAATCAAGGACACACATTCTCAGTAAATCCTCCAGAGTCTGGATGGTCCTTTCTGACTGGCCATCGGTCTGAGGATGATAAGCACTACTCAGTCTCAATTCAGTACCCAATGCAGTCTGTAAGCTTTGCCAAAATCTCGATGTAAACTTCGAATCCCTGTCAGAAACAATGGACACAGGCACTCCATGCAGTCTAACAATTTCATCAATATAGAGTATAGCCAATTTGTCCGCATTATAAATTGTCTTAACAGGTAAGAAGTGAGCAGATTTAGTCAGTCTATCAACAATAACCCAAATCGAGTCCATACCTTTACTGGAGCGAGGCAATCCCACAATAAAATCCATAGTAATATGTTCCCATTTCCACTCCGGTATCGGTAAGGGCTGCAATAAGCCTGCGGGTCGTTGATGTTCGGCTTTAACTTGTTGGCAATGAAGACATTTCGATACAAAATCAGCAATTTCTTTCTTCATTCCCGGCCACCAGAAATTCAGTTTCAAATCACACATGTCCGGATCACTGTACAACAAGAGTAAACCCGGGATCGCTATAATCTCCCCCCCTTCCAACTTAAAATCATGTTATATCATGGATATATAAGCATGAAAAACAAACCAAACATGCTCAACACACACTCAAGCATAGGCTTCCTTAAGAGGCCAAAATATGCCCTTTTCAAGGACAACAAGGAGAGGGGGTGGCCCTCTCCTTCTTGGGACTTCAAGGCATCATCTTCACCACTGAAATCCCTCAAGATTTCAGTGGTGAAGAGACCCCAACACCAAAATCCCGGAGCTAGCACAAAATGGCTCAAAATGAGGCCTTTCAAGGCCTAAGGGTGTTCAAACTTACTCAAACCACAAAACACTCTTAACAAACAACCAAGAGGGTCTAAAAAAAGAACTTTTTTGTGTTATACAATAAGCACGAAAACTGCTCTAAGATAGGTAGAAAATCAATGCAAAAATGGGGAATAAAGGTGTTAGTTTCTTACCCTTGATGACCCCTTCAACAATGGTGCTCCAATGGCCTTCTTTGGCTTGAATCCAACACCAAAATCTCAAAACAAACTCTTTAGAACCTCAGCTCCAAGAGGAAGGTGAAACACTAGGGGTTTGTGTGCAATAGTAAGACACAAAGCACCTAGTGAACAAATGAGAGGGAAGGAGAGATAGAAAATGTATCTCACCCAAACCCTAGAACAAGAGCTCAACAATGGCTGTCTTTTGCTCCCAAAATCTCTCTCTCTCTAACCTAAGTCCTCTCTTCTTCAACTCCAAACCCCTAAAAAAAGTGTTTTGAAGGATTTGCCTCTCTCCTTGCCGAAGAAACTGAACATTTGCCATGCACACCTTTCTCCGCCAAGCAAACCATCAGTGGTGCCCAAGTCTTAAGGGCGGTCAAAAATGAGGTGTCTACACACACACAAGGTGAAAGGACTGTCCTCAACCACTAATATCTGTTCCCAAATCACTGCCCCAAAACTGAATCTGATACCCATAGATATGACTGATTCTCAAAATACTGATACTAATGCCCGCAGGCCTGATACCCAGACTTGCAAACTGATATGCGCATTCTTTGTAGAGGCACAACTCTAAAAGCACATAACAAGCAAATGAGAGTCAAAACACCCCTATGCTGGGGTAGGGTTTCCCTGTCCTATTTCGTCAGGAGCTAGGGTTTCGCTACGCATACAGTGGTTTTCAAACAACCTAAAATCGGGTAAGCAACCTGTCCTAGTTTGGAATAGTCACTATGGATTCCGATATGCACTAGGTCGAATGGTCAAAAAGGGTGCCCCGGTAAAAATCGGAGTTTGTGTTCCCATCGTGGCAGAGCCCACAACCGGTCAGCCTTATGGCACATTTCTCAAAGCGAGCCTCCGGCAAATCGTTCAGGAATAGCATACGGCAAACACGGTGTCTTAGGCGCACCAATGCAAATGTAATGCAAAGAAACACATAAGTGCAATCAAAACAAGATATCATGAGTTCGAGTCAAGCTCTCTAACTCCCCAGCAGAGTTGCCAGAAACTGTGGACGCGCCCGGGAGGGCCTCATGCTACAGTTCGGACTCAGATTGTCACGGTTCTTAATCTGATCTCACAATGTGCGATGTGAGATTGATAAATCACCAAAGAGTCCAAATCCGGCAAATCGTTTTGAAAAACTAATTTTTGTAAAGAAGTGGCAAATATGGACTGCTTTGCCAGATATAGAGTCGCCACCTAAATATTTTATTTTTGAGAAAATTTAGGAAACCCTGACCCGTTGCCTAAGGCCACGTGTCCGTCATCACCAAAGTTGCCTCGGCTCAAGAACTTGGGTACAATTGGGGAAGGTCTGCTATGAGCACCCCCACTCGCCTTATCAAATATCGGCCACTACTAAACATGATATCTCGTTTTTTAAAACACATTCATTCTTATTCCGGTTAATTAGCTAGAATTACTATGTGATGCGCACAGCAAAACAAGTATAGACTAGATCACCTAATTTGGAACAAAGCATCGCATATCCATTTGTTTGGAAATGGTTTGAAATTTGTTACTCGTAAGTAGGCTAAAATGCGGATTTCAACGAATTGTTCCAATTCAAGCAATCCAACCTTCACCCACAAGCATTCGAGCAGTTATATCAACTAAGCAGTTAGCCTCATGGCAAGCATGCTATCATGGCAATCAATGACACACATGCAGTATGCTAAAGCATAAAAGCTTACCTAGTACTCCGAGCCAAAACAAAGAACTAGTTGGTAATCAATGCATGATCCTAATTCATGTTAAGATGGCTAATGCAACGCATACAAAATGCAACTAGAAATAGGCTCAGCTATTCTAAGATGACATATGAGATGCGACAATTGATACATGTATTTAACTTGGAATTGAAATACGATACAATTAGTATGATGCGCCGAGCCCCGTGCATGCAAGATAGATGAATGGATGCAAACATGCAAAGCATAAGTATGCTAGACAAATGAATGGATGCAAACATGCAAAGCATAACGATGCTAATTTAAAATATGACCTAAAACTAACCAACAAAAGCAGGTAAGTAAAAGGGAGAAAGAAATAGGGGTTGGAAGACATGCACACATGCACGCACACTTATTAGAAAATTGGCCCTCTCGACGGAGGGTCCAAATAAATAATACATACCGGCTAATTAACTAACTAACAAGCTAATTAATTATTTCATAACCAAATGAATAACTAGCTACAACTAATTATTATAAAACTTAATTAATTAACTACAAATGAAAAGCAATAAACAAAGCTACTCCATCTCTGTTCACAAAAGTAGAAAGGGTATGCATGCTCACACTCGGTTTCTCGCCTCAAAACGCTCTCTGGTTGCTCTCTTGAGGCTCTGTCTGCAGGGTGTCCTTGAGGACTTGCTGCTGGAACTTACCAAAACACTGCTCGGGGAGTACATCAGTGGCCTGCCGGCCATGGGGAGCTACTGCCGACCATCAGCCGGCCAAGGATGGTGCACTGCCGGCCACTGATGTACTGGGACACCAAGCTGCAGTAGAGCACAAAACAGAGAAAATGGAGGGTCTCCCAAGGATATGTACACACTATGCCACCCCATATCATCTCAAAACATCAAGGGAGAGGCATAGTCGGATCCACGACCATCAATCACGCATCCCGATGCATGATGGACAAAGATCCAACTTATGCAAATCAATGCGAAATGAATGCACAAATAAACATATAAAGCCTAAAACTCTATCATGGATGATCAAGAGGGTCGGCGACCGAGAATTGAGGCACGTTTTTCATCACTTGAAGTATGAAATGTCCCTCGTTTCTTGTGCTCAGATTAACACTTTAATCCAAACGACAATGCAAATCAAGCATGGCAAACATGCAATATGACTTAAACATGCAAACATGCAATGTAATAATCCGAGCATGCAACAGGCATATAAGCATGATGTGAGGTAGCAACCTTGAACAACATGAATCATATAAACATGCAACAACATGTAAAGATGGAGCAAGCATACAACAATATGCAAGTCAAGCATGCAACAACATGCAAAGGATGGACTTAAATCAAAATGGACAGCTCTCGAATAGGCCCAAATCAGCGGCCAAAAGTGTTGAAATGATGGTATAAAAGACATGAGATGGCAAGGCGAACATGCATGCCAATTGGCTCAAGGATTAAGACACAATGATGCAACTCTTAAGGACACTTAAAGAGTAACAAGCATGAATATGTGACAGCACCCTAAGCTCTGAAATCTCATGTAAATTGATGCCAAATCGACTCAACAATGCAAGTATGGCATGTTAGGATGCTCAAAGCTCAAAATAAGTAAAGGGGCTTAAACCATGGCCATACAAAGCAAGCCCCAAAGGGCCAAGGGGACCCAAAATAGTCCCAAGGCAGGTCCAAACAAGACCAAAAACAAGCTCGAAGCTAGCCAACACAAGCTAGAACACAAGTCCAAAAACATGGAACATGCAAAGCTACAAAGAGGCATTACACTACACCTATTGAAACCAAACATGGCATGACTTTGACAGCATAAAACAAAGTTACATTATGGTATAACAAGACCAAAAATGCACTAAAATGATGAGCCAAAGGCTTAGGCTTAATGGCATGCACAAGAATTCATTCTTGAGACATAAAGAGCCAAGGCTCCAAAGCATTAAAAGCATGGAAAACGCAAGTATATGACCACATTTCATAGACTAAAATAACATTTAAAATGATGGCAAAGCATGGAAACATCACATGTATGGCATGGTGAGGGCCTCAAAACCCAAGACTAGCCTAAGCATTTACACTGTAGCTATACAAAGCATGAGTGATATGGTCATGGCAGCCCAAAATAGTCCAAGAACAGCCCAAAACAAGTATAAAATCATGCTGGAGCAAAGCCAAAACATGCTAAGATGATGAGTCAAAACATCATGCACATAAAGCTAGTGAGCAAGATTTGTTCTACAAGTATATGGAGCATACAAAATACGACCAAACCAAAAAAAAATAGAGTCATGACATACCAAATGATGACCAAATACATGATGAAATGGACTGAACATAAGCTAGGATGACATGCTAAAGCAAGAAGCATATAAAGCTAGTTTATGAGATTTACACTACAAGTGTATTGCACATGTATGAAGTGACAAAACCAACCCAAATAAGATCTAATGCATGGTAAAACATCACCAAAAACCTACTGTAATGGACTCAACACAAGCTAGGCAAACATGCAACTTTGATGTGCTACAAATGGGATTACACTACACATACAAGATGCGTGCAAAATATGACCAAACCAGCCATGGATAGACCTAAGGTAGGTCCTCAAAGTCACAAAAAATGGCCTGAACCAAGCCTCAAAAATACATAGAGGCATGCTCCTTTGGAAGGCCAAAAATGCAAGCAAACAAGAACACAAAGAGAGGCGGCCACCCCCTTTGATTTGAGGCCTCAAAACCTCATGCCTACCACTGAAAATCCACTGGATTTCAGTGGTTAGAAGGCCAAACCAAGGCTAGCTCGGAGGCCTTAAGGCATGGCTCAAGACAAGGCCAAACAAGGCCAACGAGGGGGTTGAAGACCCCTAACAGCCAAAAGACCTTAAACAAACTTCAAAACCACTTAAATACAAGACTTTTTTCAGTTGAAAGCAAGGCCTAAAATAGCATGCAAGTATGGCCAAAATGAGGTACAAGAAAGTGCTAAAAAGGGGAAGAAACTTACCCTTGAAGAACCACTTTGAGACCAGCAACTTTAGGGGCCAAGAACTCACTTTCAGAGCTCAAGAAGTCCTCCCAAGAACCTTAACTCAAAGGTGGTGGTGTATCTCTAAATATTGTAGTGTAAAAGTGCAAGGAAAATGAACTTCAAAGCACAAATAGACAACAATATAGAGAGAGAGAGAGAGAGAGATTTTCTTCTCCAAGGAGCTGAACCTTTGCTAAGGAGAGAGGCTCTCTCCTTATATAGGAGAAAAGTAATGCAAAGCTTGAAGAAGCTTTGCAAGAGCTTCATCCTTCCATACACGTGTATGGAGGGCAGATAACAGGAAACTAGCTGGCTCAAAATATCTGGAGTAAAACTAGCTGAGACAGGGGGTATGCCGGCCATCAATGATGGCCAACAGTGGCTCACTGATGGCCGGCAGGCTTCATCAGTGGCCGGCAACAATAAAACCATGGCCGGCAGTGCCATACCATGGCCAGCAGTGCACCACGAGAAAGGTGCAGAAAAGACCAAGTCAAGGTCCAAAAAAAAGGAGCAGAAAGGATACAGGGTCTGGAAAGCTCGAACCTATGACATTCCGCCGGGAAATTCGAATGCCCGATGAGCAATCGAACTCGTGTCAGGATGTACCTACAAGCACAAACGAGTCTTGAGGATGGTCAAAAATGGGGTGTCTACACCTCCTCCATGGTATCCAGATGGAGAGAGTTGGGGGCATTCGCTCTTTTTGTGCCCCAATTATTGGCAATGAAAGCACTGGAGTTGTCCTACCGGCCTTGGTTGATAGCCTCCTCTCTAGATCTGTCGTTGCGGTTGTTTCTGTTGCTGTTGTGGCTATGGTCTGGAGTAGAGCTTCAAGGCCATATTTCTATTCTGGTTCCTCTGAGGTCCAACAGATGTCTGACCCCCTTTCTGCTTGTTCCAAGCCTTCCTAGCGTCAGCTACTTCTCTTTCGGATTCTAATGCCGTCTCCAACACCTCGGTATATGAGTAGAGTCGTTGCCAGAGGACTCTTCCCTTGATTGTAAGGTCCAAACCCCACTCAAACATTCTTGGTTTCTCTTTGTCATTTGCTACATATCTAGACGCGTAACGGGCTAACTCTTCAAATTTTACAGCGTATTGGGTTACGGTCATATTCCCTTGCTCCAGGTTTTGGAATTCCCTGACTCACTCTCGACGAACTGTACTTGGAAAGTATTTATTCAGGAACAATTCCTTAAACTAGTTTCACGGCATGTTGGTAACGTCACGCGTATTCTTAATTAGTTCCCACCAATGATCAGCCTCATTATCAAGCTTGAATACGGCCAAGGCTATTCTATCGGCATCTTCGGTTATTCCCATAGTGTCTAGCATCTTCTCTATCTATCGAAGTCAATTCTCAGCCACCCTCAGGTCTGGTACTCTTGTAAACTTCGGGGGGCTTTGTTTTCTGAGCTCCGAAAAGAGTTGAGTCCTCTCGTTTTGCCGATTGTTCCTTAGTTGCCCCAATTCCTCCAAAATTTGATGCCCAAGATTGTTAGGGATACTAGCTCCCACGGATAAGGGCCCATGCTGATTTCTGGGATGATTCCGAGCATTGTTGTTGGTTTCTGAATAACCGTTCGCTCGCATATCCACCATTCTGTTCATGGTACAGGTAAGTTGGTTTCTAAATTTCTAGCTAAAGGTAATCTTTCTACGAGATTTGAAATTAAGGTATAGTTTCCTTAGGGTGTGATGAATATTTAAACAAATAACAGTCAACAGATATAGAGTAAGTCATCATCTCATTATATTAGGCATCAGTACAAAAGGCTTCCATCATAGTTTCATTCAACAGCATTACACATGCTAAGGTCACAAAGTTACAACATACATTTTAAAGACCCATATGAGTGGATCTTACAAAAATTCTAGCCTACTATCCCTAGATTAACCCTTATTTCAATCAAAGTCTTCTTCAGGGTCCTCATCAACTGAGTTGGTTTCCTGGCTAGGGGAGCGGGCATGTATATTGGCGAAGAGAGGACGTGTTCAGATGATACCTTAGTTGGGAAGGTTGGAGTTATTCCTGGTTGTACTGGTGGTTGCTCTACCTCTATTGGCTGATAATCGGTTTGCCCAAGATAATGAAACTCACCACTTTCCATTGGAAATTGGTGTAGTGCTTCTCCTGCTAAGGCTCAGTGTATTAGAGAGCCCATTTTCTGGTCATCCTGCTCCTTTCGGACTGCACTCCTTGCTGCGCGACTTAGGTATTGTAGGCGTCATCGAACTAAGGACCTCTTTTGTTCCCTCGTGTAATAAGAGTAATCCGTTTCCACCTTTCGTATCTCCTTGATGATCATCTCCTCGGCAGCGAAGTCACACCTTCGACGATTGAAGTAGGTATTAAGGGACAAGGCCCTCCTGCGTTGCATGCGGAATGCTCCCCACGTGTCGAGATTGATGTCGGTTGTCTTGTGGCTTTCTGACGACATCCTAGGATAGAGGGAAAAGATTTTAATTATTAGTCTCTTTTAAATGTAATAGTGTGATGGTAAAATACAATAATGTAAATGGGTGAGGGTTTCTAGAGTCGCGTATTAGGTTGCGCGGGCTAAGGGTTGAACCTACACTCTGATACCAAATTGTGACGCCCCAAATCTACACTATTGGTAGTCGGCAAGGGAAAGTCACTAATGAGTCCTACGATCAGTAACCAGGTAAGATCCGAGATCGCCGGAGGAGCCAAATTAGCCTCCCTTCTAAGTCCAACTTTCTTAGGTAGCGCACCACCTTTTTGACAAATCTTAAGAGGCATTGATACAAGGTCTCATAAGCAACATTAGGGGTTATATTTGTATTAGAATATAAGTACATAATAATCACGAATATCCTTAATTACAAAAGCTCGTTCCATTATATTACATCCCAAAAGAAAATTTAAATTTTCATATGAGCCTTACAAAACATTAAAAGGGAAAATTCTAACTTTACTAAGATAGCCAAATGTCTTCGAAGGTTTCCGGCTCGTCATCTCCTGCTATAAGCTACTCTTCGGCACCTGGCATGATACGCCGTGAGCTTTGAATGCTCGGTAAACGCACACACACCCCATCCCTTTTCCCAGTCCAATACACAACAACATTTACAAAAGACAGAGGAAAGGATCATGGCATTTAAGTTCATAGCACAGACTATATAGTTAGCTGTTAGTAGTCTAGAAATCCCCCAAAGAGATTTCACCCTCCCAACTCCAAGAATTAGGCACGGATTATTCAATATGCCCCATCTTTTGCTACTTTGTTACAAACCTTACCTCAAATGCCTACCAACGGTTATATACCGCGTAGCGCCAACCGAGGGCCTCAAAAGAGACGGTAATGATGGGCCTAGCCCAAACCCCTTCTTACACCGAACTACCTAGTGTCCGAATACAACCGCTCCATTCAAGGGTTTCGAACAACCAGTTGCGCAAGACTTGCTCATTTTAATCCACTACTAATATGAACTTAACATTCTCATCATCTATGATGCATGACTAGTGTGGTCGTTAACCCTCTTTACCAACGCATTTAGTTTTTCCTCTTTTCACATTAAGTGTTTTACACGTTAGTGGTTAGCACAAGTAAGAACGAAATAAGGCCATTCAAGGTGAAACTCAAGCATGAAAGTATAACATATATTACAGCAATATGTAATGATAGCAAAAAAGCATTAACTACAACAAGAACCGCATTGTTCAGATTTCCAGCACTGCACTAGTTCAAAAATAAATATAGAAATTTTTTTTTTTAAGAGTTTCAGAAATGTGGCTTCTAGAGGATTTTTAGAGAATCAAGTTTACTTTCAGAACCATTTTACGGAAGTAGGGTGGCCCTTTTTTATTTTTAGATATTTAAGAAATACACAAGCTCTATCCAAATTTGACAACTGTTACAAAATTTGGTGTTTCTCTTAAAATACTCATTCATTTTCATTGAAATAATTTTTTTTGAAAGATAACCTTCAGAGGAAGATTTTGATATAAAATTGAACGCGAGATCATTTTTCTATAATTTTCTAGAATTTCTTGAAGTCCATGTTTTAAACAAGTTCTCGCACTGAGTATTTAGAAAAATAAAAGGAGTCATAAAAACACATCCATGGTCTTAGAAAAAACTTTCACATACTCTATACATGTCAATTAATACCCCTTTAAAACAGATTTTGAGTTGGTGAAGTTTTGCTCTGGAAATAAAATCAAAAACCTTGAAGAAAAGCATGCTGGAAATTGCAAGGAAGAAGAGGGACATTTCATTTTCAAACCATACATCATCTAATGATGTAGTAACTTTTAATATCATGTGAAATATATTTTTAGCATGTATTATGAAGGCGAAAAACATGATGATTCATTGAGAGGAGAGGTGTATGAGATTTACCTTGGTTTGCTAGATCTTTTTCCTCCTTGTTGCTCTCTTTTCTTCTCTTTTCCTCTCAAGCTCACTTGCTCTCCTTTTCCTCCTCTCTCAACTGTGTGTTGTGTGTGTATGGAGTGAAATACAATAGCTAGCAAGGCTCGTATTTATGGGCCAAGGAGAAGAGAGAATGGTTGGTTTGGTTTGGTTGGTTTTCAATAGAAACTATTAAGTTTGGTTGGTTTGTAATTGGATCCAATTAAGATTTGTGTTAATTAATCTTGATTAAGCGAAGGTAATCCTATTTACTAGTTAATTGGGAGACAAAAAAAAAAGATATATTAATAAATGCCCCACATTTCCCCATGATGGTCAAAGATTTGTTGTATTTATGTACAAGATTTTCACACCTATAGCTAGCTACCCTATTTACCCATGTGAAAATTTGATTTTTTTTGTTAATAAAATATAGAGGATATTTTGTATAAATTAATAAAATATTGGTTATACCTTTATTGAATAAAATATTAAGGTTTTAGGGCCAAAATGCAACAATTAAGAAAGAAAATGGTACAATCTGAAATTTCAAAATAAAACATATGTTTAAGTCATATAATTAATAAAATAATGATAGAAAAAATAATTCAGGCCACGTGGTGCCGATTCTTAACAAAAGGCGAGACACTGGACTAAAACTGCGATTACAGAAAACTAGGGTTTTTCTCTTATAATTTTTCATTCTAGGGTTTCTAAATTATTAATTCAGAGTTTTAAAATGTTTCTCAAGTTTTCAGAGTCGATTAGGGTTTGCTGATTAGCTCGCACAATTGCTCATGATTTCTAGGGTTTAATTTGCAAGAAATGGAGAAAGTGGATTTCTTATTGAAATTCTTCAACTATAAGCGTTTGGGGACATTTCAAAAAGTTAGGGCCTCACAATTCGAGCTCAAGCTCAAGCTTAACAGGGTAAATCTCCTTCGCAGCAATGTCAGCAGCAGTATCCCCTGTCGCCCCGTCTGCCTCCTCTAGCATTAGGTCCTCTATACCTGTGGTAGGCAGAGGAATAGCTACCTCAGGAGGGGCATCCACATGTGGAATATCATCAACCATGGAGAATGTGATTGGTGGTTAGAGAAAAAAAAATGAGGGTAATAGGTAAAAAACCCAAAACCCAAACCTTATGAGAGAGAAAATGCGAGGAAAAAGTGAACATGCGAGAGCGAGTACACGGAAACCAAGAAAACCCATGAGAAACAAGCAAAAAAACAATGAGAAACCCAAAGACTCGATCGAATGAAAATCCAATCAATTCAAAACGTAGAGGGCCAAAAGGGTTTCGCAAAAAAAGTTTGTGTAGGTTGTTGGGTAAAGCAAATAGGATGAAAATCTAGAGAGAAAGAGAGCACCTAGAGAGAGAGGGAGAAGGTTTTCGAATGCTACATGTGTGAAGCAATGAGCCAAAACCGTGTTTAAATGAGCCACGGGTTAAAAACTCGATTTTATCCTCGACCTCAATTTAATTGGTCGACCGGCCAATATATTGTACGGTCGGCCCTTCTTTTGGCCGACTGACTGTTCCAAGGTATTCTGAGGTGTTTTGCTAGATTTTTTTGCCTAGTTTTGGGCATTGTTGATCTTATATTCATCTTACAGGTGGAAAATTAGAGTAGTTGAGGTTGCTTCAATTTCAGAGAATCCCGAAACTCCATTATGAATGTAGTGTCCTAGGTCCCGCCATTTCTCCAAAGTGTGAATGTGTCTCAACCTTGAGCTCAAGCAGGTTTTACCCTCTTTTCAGCATTTGAGGACCTTTTACTGAAAGTTGAAGGTGAAAGTTTGAAAAATAGAAAAAGATGAGATAGATCCCCGGCAGAACAAAACAATTCATCGCCACTTCCTCGCTTTTTGTTTATCTTTTCTATTATGTTTCATGGAACATACATCGCATTGTATCTTGCATTCATATGCATCATGCCTATTCATCTTATTGTACCCACCGTTATCACCAGACGGTGTGATTTGGCTCGTATTCATCCTCTCTGCGTGAAACGTAGTTTGGTTCGTATCTCTCACCCCTTTTCTGCGCGAAGCGTAGTTAGGCTTGCATTTCTCACACCCTCTCTACATGAAACGTAGTTTTGCTTGTATCTTTTCACCTTTCTACGTGAAGCATAGTTTGGCTTGCACCTTTTCACCCTTTCTATGTGAAACATAGTTTGGCTTATACCTTTTGCATCTCACCTCCTCTCTACGTGAAACATAGTTTGGTTTGCATCTCACATCCCTCTTTACGTGAAACGTAGTTTAGCTTGCATCTTTCATCCCTCTTTACATGAGACGTAGTTTGGCTTAAACCTTCCTTCTCTCCATATGAGATATGACTAGATATGCCTATTAGTTGCATCACCACTTCCCTCCTTTCGTGTGAAATGCGATAGGATGTTGATTTACTGTTAAAACCTTCCTTCCCTCCGTATGAGATACGGTTAGATACGCCTATTGGTTACACCACCTTTGCACCCTTTTTTCGCATGAAACGCATTAACATGTTGATTTACTTGGTTAAAACCTTCCCTCTCTCCATATAAGATACGGTTAGATGTGCCTGTTAGTTCACCACCCTTTCATCCTTTCGTGTGAAATGCGTTAGGATATTGTTTTGAATTCGGTTCAAACCTTTCCCCTCTCCATATGAGATACGGTTGGGTACGCCTGTTGGTTATACCGTCTTACCTCCTTTCATGTAAAACATGTTTGGAATTGACATTTGCATACTTATTTCCCTGTGAGACACGGTTAGATCTGTTTTGATTTAAGCTTGAGACTTATTGCATACGTTGTCATCTTGTTATTACTCATTGCATTGCATTGCATAATCATGGATTTTTAAAAACAATCAGTTTCACAAAGTGTGTAAGTCCAATTTCCAAGCACATATTTGAGCATGTTATTTGCATGTTGCTCTTGAACTACCCTGGTTTGATTCCTTGCAAAGAGAAACGTAGATAACTTTCAAGTTGAACCAATTGCATTTACATTTTGTTTGTTTGCCCACGTCTTACGACCTTGTCAAAAGGGTCGTCTTCGGGATTTGGCATTCACTCACGTCATGAAAATGACGTCGAGCTCTGTCAAAGAGGGACAACTATAGACACCCCATTTTGACCGCCTTAAGACTTAGGCACTTTACTCTGAACACTCGATGATGAAATGTTACGCTGTGCAATCGTCCGAATCTTCAGCAAAAGGATTCAGTTTTGAGCTTCAAAAACCTAAACCTTGCACCCCATTTTGACCAAAACTTTATTTTTTTCTAGCCTAACCACTCAAAGAACAGCTGGCCAGCAGATGGCCGGCAGGCCATTTTCATTGGGCTGGCCGTACATCCTCATGGCCGGCCGACCATGTTTAGCGAGAACAGATATTTTGCAGCAGCCAACTGCTCCCATACACGGGATTTGGACCAATTGTCTCTTTTGAAGATATTTCTAATGTGAGAGGCTGAAATTCTATAAATATAGCACCTTCCCTCATGGTTTGGGGTTAGAAAATTTTGCCAAAAGCCCAAAGCTTGTCTAACACACTTCTCTACCATCTTGAAATATAAATAGACAATAGATACACCATATATACCTAAACTTGAAGCCTTTTTCTAAGATTTTGAACACAATTTCAGATGCTTGAGAGTGATTAGATTGAGATTTGTGAATTAAGAAGATTATCCTCTCTTTCAAGAGGTGGTTTTTGAAACTTTTTCACCACCTTTTTCTCTATCTTTTTATTGTCTCTATATGTTGTTTTCAAAGTGTTTTGGGGCCTGAAATACATGATTTAAAGTTACAAAAAAGTGGAAGGGTCCACCCTTCCTTAGGCTTGTGTGGTAGTTGAAACCTCCTAGCTTTCTTCCACTTTTACTCACTTTTTCTAACTCTTAAAACTAATTTTCAGCACTATTTTTTATGTTTTTTGTGTGCTGTTTAATGTGTTAATTTATACTTTAAATACTATAGTTATGTTGTTGTAAGTCATCCCAAATTTGGCATGTTTAGGATATAGCGGCCAATCTGTTTGAGTTGATTGTTTTACTTATGAATTTCTTGCTTTCATATTGTTGTTGTCTACCTTGAGGCTAGGTAGTAGCTTTCATGTCCAAAGTGTTGAAAAACTCTCTTATCAATCATTTTCGAAACATGGAAATGGATGTCTCATCATTGTTCCATGAACAAAAGAGTTGTCAACAACTTTGACAAGTTGCGTGTTTAAGCTTTGATAGATAGCTTGCTTCTTGCTTACTTGCTTTGTTGCTCATAGAGAGCTCTTTATCGAGAAGTGTTGAAAACTCTCTCTTGGTTCCACTTTGAAGCATGGAAATGGATGTTTCATCCTTATTTCATGAGTAGTGAGATGAGTTGACAAAAATTCTTGAGTTATTTTTATTCTTGATTTTAGTTGCTCTATGACCATCGCATGCTATCTTATGATGTTTGATAATTTGTGAGGCATGTCCACCTTTTCCTTGAATAAATTTAATCATAGGAAGGAGGTAAGGAGGATAGCCTTTTTTTGTGTTTAGCTAAGTCTTCTCTTATTTCTCCTAAGATCATCATGCAACAAACTTGCTATGGTTAATGATTTTGGGAAGCAAACCTACTCCCTCCTTGAAAATCTTCATGACAGGAGGGAGCAGGAAGGATGAACATCTTTTGAAAACACTCTATATTACTCTGTTCCATTTCTGTTATAGCAAGGTATTCCCCAAAAATAGTGGCCGGTCGGCCATTATTTTGTACGGTCGACCATCTTCTCAGGTCGGCCAGTCAAGCATGTTGTACAGCAGTAGTGATTTTCTAGCAAAACAAAGCAGATCCTGAGGTCCAAACAGAACTATTTTCTAACTGTGAACAGGGATGTGTTCTCATTAAGGGTCTTTCCTTCACAATCCTTTCAATTCTTCTGTAACAAGCTCTAGATTCATCCATTGCACTCTTCAGCTTGAGGGGGACTATTGGATAAGGTTATGCAATCATGTTTTATGTATTTGAATTTCAAATGTATTTTATACTAGTCTATTTCTATATGTCCACATGAGATGTGACTATTTGTAATATATAACATAGCTTACTCTCTACAAATTAGGTGTAAAAGTTGTACTTTTGATGCATATCTTGTACTTCCAAATCATGGTATAAGAAGCCTTGTGGCCAAGTCTTCGTCTCGAATCTATTTCTCTTGTCTCAGGATTTGTCCAACATCACCTCTTTAAGAAACCCAAACTTGGTCTATATGATATAAAGATCCTTCTTCTAAAGTCAATTGATGTTAAGATAATATTTATGTACGAGTTTCATCCTTAAGCATAAACTTAATCATTTTTTTTCT